>VZRZ01005515.1:574712-616067 GCA_013398175.1 Climacteris rufus | reverse complement strand
CCTTTTATAGTTGCTAAGAGAGAACACATACTTGTGACTGAATCCAGGACTGGCAAGCAGTATAATAGGCATTATTTTATAGACTAGGGATCAATATACTTATCTGCCTGAGGGAGAGCCTAAATATTGCTGTAATTTTACATTATACTTAAAATTTATCACACTTGGCATCCTTGTATCCCTTTTTCTGGCAGGATGCCCTAATTCATCAGAGACAAGGATTTCATCCTCGTTCTTTCTCTGAACTACTGCATATTGACTTCTTCCAGGTAAGTGGAACAAGACCCAGAGGAAATATGAATATTTCCATGCTGCCCTATGCAGTTGAATATGATGGCCTCAAGTGCAAGTCATATTTGTCTCACAGATGTCCAATACCAGGGGCAATCACAAAAGTGTTGAACAAGTGAGGATGATGACAACTAAGGGGTCTGCATCCACTATTTTTCCTTGACACAATTTTTATGAAGCCAAATCAGTCAAGTATTCCCCAGGCAGGCTTGCTCACACCTAGTGCACCTCAGGCAGGGGTCTAGTGGGGTGGGTTTAAGAAGACGGCATCAGTTGTTCAGCACATTGGGGCAGAGGGCTCCCAGGAATCTGCAATCTCTTAATCCAGGACAAAACAGCAGCTAAACAGTTGTTTTGAGGTTCTAAATTATAGACTCATTTGTAAATCCTTTTGTGGTTGCAGTTCTTTGACTCCTTTCTTAGAGGCAAAAAATAGATTCTTCATGAAACAGCAGTTTTGTCTAAATACAAAGTGTCAGGCTCACAAGTGTTGTCAGCTGGCTCTGCTCCACTGCATATGAGGAGATTAAGCTTATCCAGCCAACAAGAGTACTCAGAAATTTTGGGAGGGGAGAATGTCTCACCCTCTGGTCTTTGCATTAATTTGGATGGCCACAATTTGAGAGGTTTCCAAAGACTATGCCAAAGGAGCAAAATCATTCCACAGAAGATGAAAATAGATAAAATAGTCAGTCAAACCTCAAGAGTGCATTGTGCCAAGATGCTGCCCAAGGCTGCAATTAGAGCAAGCAGGGTCTTTTTAAACAGGCAGATGTTCAAACAATAATACAATAAGAGGAGGCCATGGCAGCAGCCACTGACTCTGTACCTAAGATTTGGAAGAGTGGCTGGTGTATGACATGGAAACAGTTAATTTCCAAGGGAGATATGCAGAGAAAATCAAACACTCTCTTACTGAGCAAATCAAGTGCAGGCAGCCATACCAGTGTGTAGGACATGGTATCTGGGAGCCATCTGTGCCCAGAGCTCCCAGCTGGCACTACCTACAGTGCAACCCTGCAGTGCAGTGACAGCCCCAGACCTGCACATGCTAGGGAGAGCTCTGGCCTGGAGGACTTTGGAGGGTGCTGCAATTGCTGAACATCACTCCCAAGGAAACTGGGAGGATGCTTGCAGAACAGGAAATTCACAGTGGTAAAGCGTGTCATGTTGGATAGTTCTTATTTAGTGGTAGACTCATGGTAGGAAGGTTTTTCTCTACTGATAGGTAGTGTGGAGAATTAGAGTAGCTCTTGCTTGCAGTGTTGTTCAATACCTGTTTTTCTGCAAAAGCCAGAGGAGGATTTTGGTCACAGTGGAGGTCAGCTGTATGGAAGTGGCATCTGTGGGTCAGTGTGAGAGAACTGACTGACATGTGAGCACTCCTCTGAAAAAAAACCCTCCCAGCCTGAATGAGAAGAGTTGTTTTACTGAGGACATGGAAAAGCACCAATAAAAATGAAATATGATAGTCTTTAGGGTAAGAATGGAAGCATATAGCTTGTCCAGAGAAGCTTTGTATGCCCCATCATTTCCTTCCAGTACTTGAAGGAAAGATGGAGCAAGATTGTTTATGAGACCATGTAGTGACTGGACAAGGGAGAATGGGTTCAAATTGACAGAGAGTAGGTTTAGATTAAGATGTTAGGAAAAAATCTTTATTGTGAGGGTGGTGTGGCACTGGAACAGGTTGTCCACACTTGGTAGTTGTGGATGCCTCACCCCTGGAGGTGTTCTTGGCCAGGTTGGATGGTCTCTGAGCACCCTGGTCTACTTGAAGATGTCCCTGCCCATGGCAGGGGATTGGAACTAGATGATCTTCAAAGTCCTCGTCCAATCCAAACCATTCTGTGATTCTGTGATCATTGGACATGTTCAAGCTCACATTATAAGGGGTCTTGAGCAACCTGATCTATTGAAAAATGTTTCTGCTCATAGCAGGGTTGTTGGAATAGATAATCTTTAAAGAGTTCTTCCAACCTAACTATTCTGTGACTCCATATTTCAAGTCAGCGTGCTCAGCTTTCTATAAAGGCAAACTGTGGTTCTGAGTGATGGAAAACATATGACTGCCCTTCAGAAGTAGAAACTCATATTTTCTGCTAAGATGCTAAGGTGGGGGAGTGGGTCATTTAGGTCAGCATTGGAGGAGAAACAAGCTACAAACATATTCTTTTCGAGTTCACATACTGGGAACCTATTCTTTCAACATCACTTGGTAGGTCAAAATTTAATTTTATTTCCATCTTGCAGTCTTAGACAAGAAACTTTATTGAAATATAATTTTAAGGGACAGTAAAAAGAGGCAGCAGATTCCTGTCAAAACTTAAACAGTTCAGAGACTAAAACTATTTCTACTAAAATCAGCCCTTTCTTTAGACATGTTTCTTCATAGATGTCAGTCTGGAGGCTGATATTACTCATATTTTGAACGTCTGAAAGTGGTAATTTTAGGAAAGTCTGAGTAATAGTAATTGAAAAAATCAGGAAAGCTAAAATTATGTACAATCAGTGTAGTACCATGTTCATTTCATATGTGTTATAAAAACAGTAGTGTAGCTATTGATTTGGCATAATTTCACTTTGACTTTTTCCTCTACTCTTTCTTGTCTTTTCTTTATCTTCATATGAAGATAAAACTTAGGAGAAAAAGGTTTCAATACACTAAGAAGTAAAAAGATGTAAAAATACTTGAACAAAGGCTGACAGCTGAAGATTATGGCTTGGAAGGTATTTGGCACTAACAAAACCACATAATAAATGATAAATTTGGATTTAGATGCAAGACGGAATGCTGCAAGAGCGTTGTGGACTTCCTGAAATTAATCTTTGAACAAAGCCATTAAATTTTCTCAAGGAAAGGGGCTACCTGTCCATAATTACATGCATTAGGAGTGAACACCTAAGCCCAGCAAGATACGCAAAAAGAGTTACCCAGGATAGAAAAGAATAAAAGAGCTCAAAACAAAATTCCATGAGCAAATAACACAAAAAGCCTTTGCCAAACAGCATTGCCAGTGCCAAGCATATGGGAAAAAAGATACAAAACCTTGGACACATAGTTCTGTGGCACATACACAGAAAAGGAACAGCAAACACCACTGTACTGCTAGCTCAAACAAGCCTCACAGGGCAGTGACGACAAAGGGACAGTCAGTCTGAGAGCTAATGGGACATAGGGCTTCTAATATGGTCACAGGAGCAGATGCCACAGTGGTGCCAAAAGCAAACAGTTGCTTTCATGGAAAAAACCCCAGCAACAACCTTATGGATGGAAGAGAACAGACTGCCATAATCCAGTGCTTATAATCAGGGTAGCATCAGAGAGCTCAGTGTTGGTGTCCCTCACATGTTGTGGGGCATCACTGTCCTTCCCCAGGAATGGCCCATTCTACCTCCTGCTGAGCTCACTCACCACACTCACCAGCCAAATTTTGGCTTTTTGGCTTTGCTGCCCATCTCCTCTTGCCATGGGCTACTCTCCCGCTTCAAGTCTGCAGCTTGCTTTGCTATGCCTTTGCAACAGATTTTTTATTTGCTGCTCTGGTGTCAAGTTGGTATACTTGTGTGTATAAAAAAGCAAAAGGAATGTTATGATAGTAAGATCTTTTCATTATCTCTTTCCTGTTTTCTTTTCTTATGTGATGTGTTTATGCTCCATTTTACAAAGTATGGAAAACATGTCCATTTAATAGTATTAGAGGAAAAGACCACATCAGAAATGTGCCAAAACCTTTGGTTTCATCCAACAGATGCATTCACTGTAGATGGCAGGGAAACCTGATGTGTCAAACATGTTCTAAGATTCTGTTCAGAAGAAAAGGAAGTTCACATCTATGTACTCCACTTAAGAAATCCCAGTATCTCACAAAACTCCCTAAGTCTGGGGCAAAAAGTTAGGGAAGTGGGCTCTTTGATTCAAAATCATACAGCAATAAAGAGATTTAACAAATGTCCAGGCACATGTAATTCCCTTCAAAAAAGGGACCCTTCATTTTGATGTTAACTCCAAGGAGCTATACAGTTACATTAAAATTATCTTCTCTAGAAACAAGGGAAATATTTAGAGAAATGGTAAATACAAGATTTTTTTCTGTGCACAGCAAACCAGGCTGCAGTAAATTGGTATCCTGATAGAGATAAAACATGCATTTTGGCCCTTAAAAAAAAGGAGGAGATTAAAAGGGTTGATGAGATTTCAGTCTTGAGTTGCTATGATGATAAATGCAAAACAAGTTGACGGCTCTAAGAAAAGCATTGCACAATCCTTTACAATGGTGTGGTCAGAACTTAAAAACCCCAATATAGTAATCATAATAAGAATGAAATAAAACCAAGCTTCCAAGCTAATGAAAATAAAGAAAGTGGCTTTGGTCTCAGTCCATGAGTGAAAAATGTTTCAAGTTTTTATTTATGGGAGGCCACTATTAGCTGACACTGACCATAAACCACGTGTTGACAGTGCCAAAAGGGGCTTGGCAAACTATTCTGCTGCTGCTAAGAATAGAGCTTGTTTTTTTCAGCTACAAATGTATGATTTGCAAATTGAACACCAAGTGGGGAAAGAATTAGTGGGTGCAGACACACTCAGCATTTTGACAGTGCAATGACGCTAAGTCAAGAGGTATGTTATGTCTTGTAAATCTGATTAAAAATGTGACCTGCTTTCAGGTGAAAATGAGGACTATTATTCCTGGCACTTTTGTTAGGAACAAGTTTCTACAAAAAACAGTCCTGGAGAATCAGAACAGTGTATTACTAGACCTTATTATAAGGCAAGGCTTTCAGTACTGTTGGGATTTTATTTGAAAGCACCAAGATAATGATGATCAAGCTATTACAGAAGAAAAAACAAATGATTCAAAGGATTGGTATAAGGATGATTTACAGAATCAAAAACCTAAGAGTATGGCAAAACTTTTATGTACACCTAAAAAGAACAGCTACTTTCATTAAGGCTATTTGACTTACAAAAACTACAAAGAATATATATATAGCAAGATGTCTGAAAGAGCCACTGCTCTCAATATAAGAAGATATGGCCCATTAAGGAATTACTGGTAAATAGGTGTTTATGATGAGGCTTTTTTATAGTCATTCTGCCTTCCCTGAGATTATGACACTAGACAGTAACCATGCTTGAACAATCATATACATCTATTTTTGTGGGATATATTATTTCTGGTCTGACTACAGCATACTTTTCAATAGGCATGAGTTTGCAGTGAAATTTGACTTTTAAAATATAATTAAATAGCTCAAATTACCTCTAGCCTAAGTAGTTGGAATAAGTTAGTGACAAAAATTTTGATGAGATGGTTACTCAGGGTAGGTACCTATGATAAAGAAAGAGATGAAGCATCTCAATTTATCACTGAAAACATGGCCACAAATAATTTACTTTGAAGAAGGCTGCTGCAGGCAGGCCACAAATACATCATGATGAGGTAGAAGAATCAAAGCACAGCGAAGCCAGAAAGAGTGGATGAAGCACTGCCTAACAAAACTGGGGTGTTGCTGTGGGAAAGCCACAGATCTAGCAAAATGGAAAATTGCAGATAAAATTGAATGTAGATGAATGCAAAAACGTGGAGAAAAACAACTCTAACTAGACATTATCTGCTGAAAGGCTCTACCTAAATCAGTTCCTACATCTCAGAAAGTGGATCATGGAGGCAATGTGGATCATTCTAGGAAGATGTCTGCTCAGTAAATGAAGCAAAATATTACACTTTATTAGAAAAGTGAAAGAACCAAAGAAAAGATAAAAGAAAAAATGTGATGCTACTGTCTGCCCGTATCTTAAGCATCACACACTGTCCTGTTTTCCCAGCCCATGGATACAGCTAATAGAATAAACAGTGGAAGATGGCAAAGGTGAGTAGGAGTATAAAACAACTGCTTTATAAGTAGATAGATTAGCATTTGTTAGCACAGAAAAAAACCTCCTTGGGTGAATATTTTAAGAGTGTGTGAAATCATAAGCACTGTAGAGGACATGAAGAGGGAGTTATTATGCACTAGTCACAACATAGTAACAAAGAAATGAACTTTAGCACTCACTTTAAATCAAAGATATACAGTCAGAAACATGTTGTGGAATGATTGCTGCAGGATGTTATGGAATTGAGAAAAGTACGTTTGTTCAAAATGACTTGACAACTGCATGGGCGAAAAGACCTTTAAGAGTCATAAAGACTCAGGTTAAAAACACCTTACAACTTCCAGGCTGCAGGAAGCTGGTGCAGCAAAGTTACATCAAGGGTAGCATGACCCTATGATGCCCATTTTCCACCATCTGTTACTGAGAACACAGATGGGACTATGGACTGTATATACACTTTAATTTAGCCTGAGCATGACCCCTCACAGGTCCTGAGTAGTGGTAGTGTTCAGGATCTATGCATCAGGATACATGGAGAAAATTCCACAAAATCCATGAAGACCCAAAACACCACAAGTAACAGACTTTTGAGCATATTTTAAAAGGGGGACATAAAGAAAGAGCTGTAATGAAAGCAAGCGCTACTCATTTTGTTGTCTGTAGAGAGTTTATTGAAATGTCAGATTCAGACATAAAAAGTAATAGAATCAGAGAATCACCAACTATTTGAGGCTGGAGATCATCTAGTCTCTGCATACAGCAGTGTCAGCTATAGCCCATTGCTTGGGTTTGTGTTCAGTTGGGTTTTGAACATCTTCACACTACCCATGTGTTGCCAGCATGAAGCATGTCTAAACAGGGCACCTGGTGAGAGGCCTCTGGTGACTCTACAGCCCCCAGAGGCAGAGTTGCACTCACCCTTAGAAGGTAAATCTGGTCCAAGGTCTCTGATGTGTCAGGGATAGATATGCCTGGGGAGCTGCAGTTCATGCCCTGCCACATGTCACCACCACTGCAGAGAGTGTTCTCTGTTCTGAACAGAGATACTGGTCCCCTCTGTGTGCTCTCCTCCAAAACCTACTGTGTCTGGGAGCAGACTAATCAAAATCAGAAAACCATAACTTATTTTCCATTTTGTACTGGTCTTGTAAGCAGTGTCAACTTTTGGCAGTTCTCCTTCCCAGCAGATGTATGAGCTGCACTCTGTTCTCCAAAACAGCTGGAAATGTAATTAAGTCAAGATGCTTGTCCCTGTGAAGACCCTCACAGAATAACAGAGAAAACTCAAGTCCTTTCCGTTCTCTTTCTGGAGCATCACAGTCTCCTTAAGGTTCACAAGTATTCATCTCCTTGTTTGGAAGAACACAAGGGCTCAGGACTCTAAAATTCTCTCCACTCTGTGTTTAACAATGTTCTTAGGTGTCTAAGTGGAGGCATACAAAATACACAGTTGTCCCAAAACTTTCTTATTCTGTCCTTCAATTTTCTACTTATAAAACAAGCATAATAAACTTTCAGCCCACATGGTATTTGAAGTTATGAAACTGTGAAAGCAAATCAAGTTACCTAAGTATTATAGCTTTGTTCATTCTGAGCGGTTCAACATAAATGGGTCAATTTCTAACCTGGAAATGTTTTGCAGGAACATTTTTTATTGTTTGTTTTCCAAATCAGAAATTAAAAATACAAGACTAACCTATGCTATTTCGTGTAATGCAAATTCCAATTCTCACACAAATCTTACAGTCAATACCTGTGAGGGAGTTAATGATAATGAGAAAAACCTTCTTAGAGGGTTAATTTTAAGAGTGTGCTGTAAACAAGGAATGAGGGCACATGCTGAACAATCCAGAATAAAAATGTAGTAAGTTCCTACCCATTAAGTAAGATGGCATCTTTCCTTTTTGGTAAACAAGGATGAATCTTAAGAAAGGCATTTGTTCAGGTAATTAGACACTCTATGATAGCACATGCCATGTGCATACACAAAAGAAAACTAAAATAAAGTTGAGGAGGAAACTCTAATTAACTTTCCTAAAGTTAAATAAGAAAAATCTTAACAGGGTCCTACAAACAGCCTTCTAGGACCTCTGACAAGGTCATCAAGAAGACAGAGACGGGAAGGATGACAGAGAATGAACCTAAATTGCAAAAGGAAAATGTTCAAAGTGCATGGAAAGAGAAACTTTAACAATGTGAGGACAGCCCAGCAATGGGGCAGGATTCTGGGGGATTGCACGTGTTCAGGACTAACCTGGATAAAACCATAAGCAACCTGGTCTGACCTCCTAGCTGACCATGCTTTGAACAGAGGTTGGATTAGGAACCTTCTAGACCCTCTTCCCACCTGCATTGTCCTATAACTCTGTGAATTTGATTTATTTCCCCCGTTAGACTGCTTGACTTTTTAACCTTATTATTCTTTATGAATAATATTTATGTATTGTCACAGGAAGATTGCAAATGTAGTTGTGCGTGATTCCTCCTCTAGCTAAACTTCTTTCAGTGGAAAATCTTCCACCAACCAAAGGCCATCTGAAATAAATTGATCACTCTGACTTCTAAGTGCTTTTTCCAGATCCTGCCTGTCAATATAAAATGAATGTTCATAGTGATCCCTACAACAATGGGTTTCTGGGGAATGGCCTTTTCCACTGACGTTTTCAAAAATATCATAAAGCACTATAAAAATTGATTGTTTTCTTTCTAGCATCTGCCTCTAAATTTGAATTTGCAACTGGACTAACTGTGGAGGAAATTAGGAACAGGTCAATTATAGCTTCAGCATTTTGTTTAATAAATCTATATAGATTTAGGATAGTCCAGTGATAATAAAACATGAGACATCACAATACTCTCCTTGGCACCGTGGCAAGGTAGCACCCTCTAGCTTCACTGACAGTGAAAGGGCTAAAAGGATCAGGAAAAATACGGCTCCAGAGGATACTTTTGCTTAGGGCAGAAGAAAGCCAATATCCCCCCTTGCCTATTTTTATTGTGAAAGAGATCTTGAGGATGAAGGAGATGTCAAGACCAGGTTGCTCCCACCCAGTCTGAGCTTGGAGATAATGGTAAAGATCATCTGGGTAGAATTTACTGCCTCTCAGCACTAGCAGGGTAGATTTTTAATTGGTGAAACTAGGATTTCAGTCTGCCTGAACTCAAATAACAAATTCAGTTCAGCTGTATTGAAGGATTTTAATAATATTTCCCAGTCACACAAGGGCTCAAGAACCAAAGCTTTTCAGGACTTTTCAGGGATATTCAGGATACTAGAGATGCAAATTAAATTCCACTTTCTTCTTGAGGGGACTGAAACCTGCCCTCTTACTCTCTTGGTGTAAATCAACCAAACAATTTGCCCTCACTCACAGTGTGATATAAAGAATATATGTTTATCTTGTTTTTCTAATGGAATGCAAGAATATCAACAGGATTGCAGAGAAAACTCAAACTAAAACTGTCCTACCATGCTGGAGAGTGGAGTGCTCTGCAAGGATATTGAGCATGTAGGAGAGGAAAGAATTCAACCAGTTCTAACACGGATGAGAAATCTGATCCCTGAACCTATGGAGCTAAAGCATGAATTTACCACATCATATTTTATGAAGCTAATGCTTTATTTCTTTGGCTTCTCTTTCAAATACCTTAGTGGTTTTGTTTGTGCCAAATTGGAACATTCTGTGTCAGAACATCAGTTTTTTGCTCTTGCCAAAGTAAGAACTTAGAATTTGGTTTGTGTCAATGACATTTTTATTTCTCACTCCTTGTTTTGCTTCAGAACTGGAACAAACAAACAAAAAACCAACCAACCAATGAACCAACCAACCAAACAGTAATTCATAGAGAGCTCTGCTGCACGTTTTCCAGAGTTATTCATCTTAGAGCCAAACCCTGAAATAAATAGGCACAGCTCCTGTTGGTTTTAAAGTTTATCTTGGTAACTATCCAGGGCTGCATTTAAGCCACATAATAGAAAATCATAGAATAATAAAATCAGAAGTGTAACTGAAGAGAAGCTAACAAAAGTTTTAGACAACCATTAAATAATGCACCTTTAATGCTCCAGACACAATAAACTCAGTGTTTCTAAAAGTAACAAGGGCTCTTTTTGCCCTTGTCTGACTTGCAGTGTATTCCTGTAATCTCATATTACTGATAAGCCCTGGAAATAAAGGGAATGTTCCTTCTGCATGTATCCTCCACAGCTCAGTTCTGAGGAAACATGCTGTACCTTAGGCTGTGTCAGGATCTACTGTGCTTCCTTCTCATCTATTCATTCCTTTCAGTCTTTCATGTGCAAGATCCTCTTCTATTGCCATGGGGATAGCCATTAAGTCAGAAAACTGTTTATTTCATTTCAGACACTCACATGGTAACAGTAGGCTCAGGTTCATTCCAGGTTTTTACTCCTGGTAAGGATAAAAACAAATCCTTCATTTTAAAATACGCTTTGATTTCCAAGTTGTGCATCTGATTTTGTTTGCTTCCACAAGCCTCTAGCAATGATTCTCAGAAAAAATAATCTTTCTTTTTCAGTACCATAAATTTGAAAAAGAAAGATATATTCTTCTTTTTCTGCTTCAATTGTTTTCAAATTTGTACTAGATTTAAAAAGTCTCTTCAGACCTCCACAGCTACCAGACATGACCCCTTGCCAGACCAATCAGACTTACTCTGAAATAAAGTTTCCTGTCATATTAAGGTATAGCTGTCATATTAAACCTCAGTGCTGTAAACAAGCAGTTGCTGGCAGCAGATCATAAACAGAAGTATAATCTATGTACCTCAATTTTCCACATGTCTGGCCAAGAAAGGTATCTCTCCATGACATCATTCCATCTCATCAATTTCCCTGTCTCCTCAGCCTTTCATTCTCCTTTTTATTTCTTCTGCATTCACTTCCCCTGCATTTCCTTGAATCATGTCTCTGTGCCGTTTTGGTTTCTGTGTGTAGCCCAGTGGTGACTCACGGAAATGTCTGTAGACTCCTTGTCTATTTATTCTACCAGCCATATCCTGTTATTTGTCTGTCTCTCAACTATTCTTGTAACTAGACACCTTCTGCTTTACTTTACAAATGCTTTTCTTGCTTAGGATTTTCACTCTTGAACAGGCATTCACAGTATTTCTTTGGTGCTTTTCCTGCTTCTAGCTTTCCATGCTCTGTTGAGCAAAGCTGTGCTACCTCTTTGGCAGGTTAGTGGAATGCATCCATCTATCTTCTTACTTCTGCAGTGGAAAATTAGTTGGCCTCTTCTTATATTGACTGTGAGTTGTTGGCCCTCTTCTCTTGCTTCAGGGCACCTAATGTTGACAGAGGCCAAAGGACTGCCCCTTTCACTCCAGTTTCACAGTCACTGTATGGTGTCTCCAGTGCACCCTGCAAGTGTATTTTGTATATCTTGTCTACCAAAGAAAATATCCCCCAGTTATGTGTATTTACAACTGAGTGACTTTGTTCCTTTATCTCTAAAGAAATGACAGAAGGAGCAAAGAATGAAAAGACAGAGGAAAAGAAGATAAAGAATCACTTCTGTGTATTTTTCTTCTTCTCTCGTAACGTTTCCTATTTCTTTTTCTAGACACTCATTAACTAGCATACCAGTAGTGTAGATCTGAGGGAAAATGCCATGTCTCAGTAACACCTTTTTTGGTGTTTTTGCTACTAGTATTTTTAAATGATAAATCATACTAGGATCAAGTACATTATTTTTCTTGTCCTATTAGCCGTAGCAGATATTTTCTGCCTATGCTATCATCCATGCTTTCACAGTACCAGAGACATCTCATCCTTGTGATGCAATTTTCTCCAGTCTCAAGGCTAACATTCTACTGCATAAAGACTTCTGAATTTACAATAACAAAATGAAGTTTCTTGGCCCTTCCTATACCAACTGCACCTGTCAGTCTGGGAGCAGGGCTCCAAAGAAACAGCCAACCTGATATTCCGTCCCTCAGAATCCAGCTTCAAAACCTACATGCTCTGGTAAGGATTTCAGCATCAGTTAGTGTTCAGACCATAGCCAGAACTCACAGTTCCTGTAGCCTTCCCTTCCAGTCCTCCTGCAAAGACAATCCCACTAAAATAGCACCTCTGTAAAAAAAGCTGTTCTCAGGGATCACGTGCAGCTTTAGGCTCTGACAGCAAAGGTGACTGGAAAGGAAACATCTATTATGGGTGCAACACATGTCACCAGGGGCAAAGTAGGAACCCTCAAAGAAATCTTAAAGTTTCAGTATTACTTCTGACACTCCTTAGCAAATAAAGAATCTAAGATCTTCTCATCTTTACAGTTAAACTGTCAGACACAATCACTTTTATGCTCATGAACTCCTACCTTACAGCCCACTGTTAATTAAATGCTTCAAAAACTGTTAGTCTCGTTCAAAAATATTACAGGCTGACAGTGATTGTAAATTTACCCATGGAGATTATAATAATCTCAAAAGATAAACTAAGAAACATGCAGATAGTAAGAAGACACTGAAGACACATTTTGACTGAATTCACCATAAACTGGTGAAAGTTTTACTTTTCAGCAGCAAGACTGCAGATTTCTTGTTACAAAACTGATAGGTCAAAAGTCTTTCTGGCACAGAGCTCAGTGACATTAAAGTTGTAAGCCACTAGGCATGGCATAAAGTTTAGTGGAGTTTCTAAATGTTTTAAAATCAAAAATCTCATCTTCTAAAGTAAATTTTGACTTTTTGGCTAGGATTCACATAATCTTATTTCTGCCTAAACTGCTATTAAAATGTTGCACCTGAATATCTGTCTGTGAATTTTGAAAGGTGTTAAGGATGGATTTGACTCCACAAAAGCTAAGCAATACCTAGAACTCAGGCCACCTACTAGTAACATTTCGGTGTTTTCAACAGCTTACACTACACTCCTACACCACAGACAGGAAGCATTGTTGCCTTCGGTTTTAACCCTTATCTATTTCAAATCCTGCATTGTCTGGCATGTATGTTTTATATCTCGTTGGTTGTTGTTCTCTATGGACTTAACAGTGCCACTCTGTACTTACCCTCCAAGGACATTCAGGCTGCCCAGACCCAAGCTTCTAAAAGTGGGGGGGAGGGGGGCGTGAGCGATCTAGGGGGAAATTGTACAGTTTTAATTGGTGAATTTATGCTGATATGCAAATGGACCAAACCTATAAAGGTGTGGAGAACTCGTGACTCGTCATCCATTTTGGGTGATGCCCCAAGGAGGGGGCTTTGTCTGCCCTTCAGATTTGGTCCTTCAAATAAATACCTACCTTTTATTCCCTTACTCCTGCCTGGCCTCAGTTTTTTGGGCTTTTCTTAAAAGCTGTGATAAGTTAGACACTGTTGTTTATGCTTGTAAACCCTCCCGAGTAGGTGGATATAACTGCCTCACTCTGAACTTTTCTTCATAACCCTTTCAGGAAAAAGTGAAATAGAGGTATCTGCTGACACAAACTATACTTGCAGGAGGGAGAGCGTGAACCGAAGTCTTCCACAGAATACCTCTTGACATTTTGGTGTTTCGAGGATTAAGCAGTTGTGACCTCCCCACTTAAAAGAACTTTGTATCCTCATGTAAGATGTTATTTTCCTTCCATTGGTCTTTGTAGTAAACATATGCAAGTCCTTGTCTAAAACTTCCATTCAGGAATACTTATTCAGGCTCAACTGAGCACTTGAGATAGCAAAAAAATCAGTGCCAAGTTTCTTACTGCTTCTTCATCAAAAGCCCAAATCAAATAATAAACATAATGCAGGAAGTACCTAACACACCTGTCATTCTCTCAAAAGAGAACTGAAGGACCTGTGATTTTTATATGCTTGTTCTCTTCACTGATTCTAGGGTTAGGTCTGGAAGAACAAGTGCAGGAATGGATCCTGATCATTCCTGTCATTCCTAGTGCCCTGAGCTGGCACTGCAGAAGGACACCATATGCTACAACTGTAATGCTCTTAAAATTCCAGGATGCTAGGCCTCTTTTTCTTTTCTTTTTTTTTCCCTTTCTTTTTTTTTTTTTTGTTGTTTTTTTCCTTTTTTCCTTTTTTTTTCTATTTTTTTCTGGGTTTTTTTTCAGTGAAATCAGTAAAGTAGGATCAAACTGTAAACTTCTCCTTTTCCCAGACACTTTCTGACCAGTTAATAAGTGATGTTCTCTAAGAAAATCTTACTTGTTCAATTTACACTCACTTGGCTGCCTGAAGACAACTCCTTTCCCTAGCCTGCATTCAGCATAGAAAAGTATCGTACTGTTCTGCTACTGATCTTGCACTTCAGACACCAAAATGCAGCACTGATGTCTGCCTGGTTTATAGCAGAATGTGTGCAAGCAATGGGGAAAACAGCCTGCAAACAAACAAAAATACTCCTTAGACTATCTTGTAAACTAAGAGAACTATCCTTAGCTAAGTCTCAATACTAAGCATGCATCAAAAAAGAAGAATGAATAAATGGCATGTTTTCTGGGTTGCAAAAAGAAAACTAGTCACTGAAAGGGGGGAAATATAAGTACCAGGATGCATACCACCCATTTTTAATATCTGTATCAGATTGTGGACTCTAGTTCAAGCCTGACTGGTATGAAGGAGGGATAACCCTTCTCAGCTTTAGGGCCAGCACTGAGGGTGGTCTGGTTCCCCTGCAGCAGCCTGTGTCTCGGTCTCCCTGCCCAGGCAGACATTTGCTCTCCTCACAGTCCCAAATCCCAAACTAAAATATACATCCAGACTGAAGGTACAGGTCAAACTTAAAGCCTGAAGGCATTGATCTAAATTACAGCACGCTTATGACAGGCATTATTGAAAAACACCATTTCAATAATACAAAACATTGCCACCTACTATCATTTGTACAAAATCAAATTATTTTTTCATATGTCACACTAAAGAATGATGTACAATTTCACTGAAAATATCTCACAGATTTACTCAAAGACCAACAATCCTGTGTTGTTTTCTGCACACCTAAGTTTAGAATAATGAATATGAGGTGAGGAGAGGCCAAATAGGAACGTTCCACAAATATGACTGNGGTTTTATTCATGAATAACTTTAGATGAACTACTTTAAAATGGTAAAAAAAACAAAACAAAAAACCCAAACAAACCTAAAAATCACAAATAAAGCAGATGCTTAAAAAAACCCAAACAATGAGACCACAAGAAACAATGAGACACAGAAGAAAAATTAAATGAATTGGCAGAACAGATTTTTTATATGATTTCATCATGACAATCATCAGATTTTAAATGTATGTCTTTGACATTACATTAGTAGATAATTGCAAACATGCCTGAGAAATCTGGAAAACTACTTGCATAATTAAGAAAAAAAAACATTCAGTGATTCTGTGATCTTGTGAACTAACCCTTTATTGTTGTGAGTCCCAGCTTCTCACCCTGACCTTCAGGGCCTGGCATTTCTAAAGACATTTCTTGCTAGAAAAGAGTAAAGCAAAGAAAACTTTTAATACCTTCATCTTTTCCATGTCCCGTGTCACCAAGACAACTGCCTCTTTCAGCAGATTGCCTATGCATTTTCCTTACTCTTCCTTTTGTCACCTACATACTTATAAGAAGCCCTTCTTTTGCCTTGGATATCCCACACCAGATTCCACTCCAGCTGGCCTAATCCCCATTCCTGCTTGTTCAGACAGCGTTTCTATATTCCTTCTGAATCACCTCTCCATGCCTCCACTTCTGTAGGCTTCCTTTGTGTTTGAGTTTTGTCAGAAATTCCTGGTTTGTCCATGCAGGTCTCCTTCTGTTTACCTTCCTGCTTTGGTATAGACTGCCCTTGAGCTTGTAGGTGGTGACCCTTGAATATCAACCAGCTTTCTGAACTTCTGTTTCCTCCTTATCTCATGGGACTCTTTCAAGTGGATCCCTGAAGAGGTCAAAGTCTGCCTTTTTTTTTCTGTTGAAACCCTCAAATGTCCTTATATCCTCCCATTTGCCATTTAGATTTGCATAGAGAATAGACTCATTAACTAGCTAAAAAAGAAACTAGGCACAGAAAATTGAAATCAATGTGCCATAACTCTCTCTCCTTGCTGAAAATCAACTATTTTCTGTATCTCTGGTGCTATTACCTAATAGGTGTCAAGAAGAGATATCAAGGTATTTCTAAAGATAAAGCCTAAATGAAAATTGAATTTTAGGACAGAAACAAAGCATGGTTGAGGCTGGAAGGGACCTCTGGAGGTCATCTGGTCCAATCCCTTGCTCAAGCAGGGCCACCTATAGCAGGTTTCCCATGACAGTGTCCGGATGGCTTTTTTTCTTCAAGAAAGGAGACTTCAAAATCTGTCTCTGCTACTTCATGTTCTCAATTTGTGATTATGAGATTAATATAAAGGGTATTTTCAGTGATAATCTAATGTGACACACTCTTAAGTGTGTTTCAATATACCGAAGAAAAGGAAGCTAGTAAGTAAAAGAAGACCACATGACAAACTGAGATATTATAGCCAGTAGCAGAACTCCTACTAGACCTGTCAGACTGTATTTCTAATAAGAAATTATTTCCCACATGTATGGAATTATAGAGCAACTAAACAATGCACATTGGCAGGATAAGTCACAATATGTGATAGACAATGAAAGGCCAATGTAACTGCAGGTATATGTCTGGCCCCATTTCTTGCAGTCGGTGTATGATGATAGCAGATTTTTTACACCCCTATTGCCTAATAAAGCTAAGTCTCTCGAGTCTCAAGAACAATCTGTGCAGTGGTGTGCTCTTGGATCTGCAGAGAGCTTAAAACAAGGATTAAATCCCCTAAATATTTTGACCAGTTATTTAGAGATAATTCTGGTGAGCTGGGCGGCAAGTTCCTGTTGCATTGCACAGTGGGTCCATCCTCAACAAGGACAGGGACTTGGCACCACCCAGAGCTCCTTGGCACCACTCAGAGCTCTTGCATTTGCCCCCAGCACAAAGACGTGAGAAGAGTGGGGACCAGTGCATGCACAGATCTTCTGAAGGGGTGCAAATCTGGGTTAGGCATCACAAAAATCCTACTGGATCTGCCAGTTTGAACCTCTACTCCAGGATATAGTATTCTTTTCTTCAAAAGTTTTGCACTGTTCCCCACTCTTCATGACTGCTGGGTTATTTCAGCAGCCCTCTGCATCATGATTTCCAATCCTGTTCCTCTCTTGTTCCTCATATGGTGCTCTGGGCATGAGGCTGGTACTGACTTTGGTTTTGGTTTGAAGATCAGAAACAGTCCTTGGTGGAACACTTGGGAATTCTTCTGTCAATATATTGCCTGCCACTCCAAATAAGTCAGAGCATACAGGGTGCCCAAGAGCTGTTTCGGGCCCTGGGTCAAAATGCTTCAGGCTTCTCACACTTCTTGGTGGCTCTGACAGAACCTTATCAGAAGTCCTCTGGGCAGAAAATTGTGATTACAGATGGCTTTAATACAACAAAATTGAGAAAATGTTTTAATATGCAGCTATGTGCCACCAACCTGTGTACTTAATGTTTCTCCACTACATAATTGGCATCTTCGCTCTAATTGGCATCTGTTGTAAATTTGCCTTTCTTCAGTAACATTTAATTAAAGGAAATTCTTGGCAGCTATGTGCACCTGATTTATCCTGATGTAATTCTATATTTGATTGTCCAGAAAGGAGAAATGAGTTTAGCCATATCTGCTTGGGATAGTCATCATTACTGTATTTCACCTTCTCTCTGCAAATATTTTTATTGTGTTCCTGCTAGGATGAGAAAGAATTCTGTAGAATTCATTAGAATTCGTTGCCTTATTGTACTTGGCTGTGCAAAGACCAATGCAGAAATGGAAGAAGAAGATCAAGAGTTTGAAAGAGATGACTTTACACCAGAAAAAGCAGATCCCACCTAAGAATCACAACTACATTTAAACAGCTAAATGCTTTTTAAAATTTGGTTGTTGGTAATTCTGGCAGAACATATGCTTCATTTCTCCAAAGTCAACAGAGGCTTTTATATGTCTTAAAACATGCTTATTATGCTCACAAAGGAACTAATATTAAAGATTCTAAGAAAATATTGCTTCATCCTGGTGAGAAAAACGTTCCTCTGTGGTAACTTAGGAAAAAGAACCAAGCTTTTAGGATTCCCAATTCTTTGAGACAATAGGACTTAATGTGCTGCAGCTTCTAACAATGGCTTGCAACAGCTTGATAATTTAGAGACAGATTAATCAACTCCAGTAGCCTAACTACTAACACTAAACCAAGTTAAAAAGATAATATGACAGATGTAGGAAACATAGATAAACAAAAGGTTGCTACCAGGCTGCCTCTCCTTGGGAAGTCTCTAGTATCTAGCTGGATATTACTTAACAAAGCCAGTCCCAGGAAAGGTGTTTCTCCTCGACTGCTGTTTTCTAAAACTAGGATGCTGTTGCTGAGGCAAAGATGTTCATTCAGCCCAGAATAGTTAATAAATTATTCCTTTATCTTTGATAGCCACTTGTTCTGTTTACTGTAAGTAAGTAACACAAATACTCATTTCAGGGTCTGCCTTATGTTTCTCATTATGCACTGGCCTTGGTTTGATGCTCAGTGGCTGATCAATACTGGTCTTTTTTTCAGTCCCAGGAAACAGAAAATGGCATCCTCACCCTTCTACTCTCTCTCCCTCCGCTGAGTAACAAAACAGCTGCAGCCGTGTTAGCTGCAGGCACAGCACGATGCTCTCTGCCACAACCTTTTCACTCCAGATCTTTCAAAGCTTTATAGTGTTTTCTGAAGGTATTGACGTGCTTGGTATCAGGGACAATCTCTTTGTCCTCTTTCTGTACAGAATCTGTCTGATTGGCCCCCTATCCAGGACCAGCTCTCACAGATTTTATAGTGATGCTGTAATAACAACAACAGTAGTTAAGACTAAATGTCACCCAGTCTCTGGGTTTCCTGTAACCAAGTATACAGAGATGTTGTTTAATTTCTCTCTTGGAGGGTGTCAAGAAAACAAGTTGCTTAGCAAGAATTATTAGGAAATATGTCAATCTTTCTTAAATGAACAGTCAAACCTAACCTTAAGGTTCCTCATTTGCCCAAAGTTACCTGAAACACACAGTAGGAAGATTTCTTTCTCTCCTTAGAACTGGTGTCAGTCATTATCACCAGGATGTCCGGATTCACATCTTCCATCAGAAATCTAAACACAATCACTTTCACCTTCAGTAGCTTCTCTCTTCTGTAGTCCTAACATGTTTTATTTTAGCATTTTCAAAATACTAAAGACCACAGAAATCTGAGGTAAATCAAACCTGTATAAAATTTATAGTCTCTGAAATGTCCAAATGAAACTATTTGAAAGTTTGGAATAGTGAAATGTGATGGGACCTAGTCATCATTTTCAAATGGATTTACTTTTCAGTTTAGTAACATCCCAGAAAGATCAAAAGGTTTCTAAACTGAAAAAGACAGATCTTCTTAGGATATAAATAATTAGGTTCATAGAATCATTTAGGTTGGAAAATTCCTTTAAGATCATCAAGTTCAACCACTAATGTAGCACTGCCAAGTCCATCACTAGATTAATAAATAAACACTCAAAGTGACTGGGTAAAATGGAGCAAAAGTAAAAGGGTTTATGAACAAAACTCTCTTGCACTCATTGTACTATCATTTTCTGGAGTGCTTTTGTCCAACACTAAAGCTTTCTGCTTGGAATCATACTGTGCCTGTTCCTTTTGGCTTCCCAGGAGGACTTCCCTCTCACCTCCATGGATCTGGGCTGTGTGCCAGCTGCTCTCTCCTCCTGCAGCCCTGGAGCAGAGAGTGTCTTACTCAATGTGGTTCTTCTCCAGCTCCTCTACTGCCTTCTCTGCAGCCACTCTCTGGGGCTGTGGGCAGGAGCTGGCCCTGCTCCCCTTGTTGATACCAGCACTCTTCACCCACTCCTCTGCAGTCAGCCAGATGGGGAGCAAACCAACCCAAAGTGTCACCAAGACCCACATGAAGGTGTCAACGTACACAAAGCACCAAGACTACAGATCTGCTTTGCACATCTCCCAGCCTCCTGGTCTGATGCCAACTGAGATCTGAAATTGCTTGTACTGCATGTATGGTCATTTAGGATACTCCTTCCAAAATTATTTTTGGCAGAGAGGTGTGGAAGGTGGAGGAGCAGTGTTTGAAAGAAGAAATAATCCTTTCTTTGGAGGGGTTCATTTTGGCTAAAAGGATTTATTACTATAAAGCATAACTCTGTCGTACCCTCTCCAAAGAAACTCACTTCAATTATTCCAGATAATTGTAGGAATAACTAACTAGCTAAATAAATTAATACCCTGTGAACAGAAAGCTTGGTTGTGTTGTCACTTTTGCTCTGCACTTCCAGGATCTTGGCAGCTGGGTGTGAAATCTGGCTCCTGAGAGCACAGCACAGCTCTGCAAGACCTCGGCAAGACCCCACGCCAAGCAGGAGCTCCTGCCCATCTGCAGGGCTAACACAGGCACTCTTGCTGAGTCTCTGACAAGTCAGCTGAGAAAAACTCAATATAAAGTTAGGTTAGAAGCATTCTCCAACATAATCTGTTCCCCTTGTACCCAGCAGCTATATACATCTCCTGCAGTATTAGGCAGAGCCTGGAGACTGAACTTCCTGTCAGGGCAAAGCATGTGGATTTGTTTGCTCTCAGGTTGCTAGGCATCTATTTCCCATCTATACCCTCTCAGATAAAAGGAGATTACTACTTCCACATTTCAGAAATTAAAGAATTTTTTTTCTTTTTCCAGGGCTCAGGTCTGGTCAGGGGGTGGTGAGCATTCCTACAGTGCCAGACCCTCTGGGAGACAAAGCTACAGACTGATCCTGGTTTGCACTCGGCTAGTGTTTGGGTGGGAACTACCTGCACGGATATGACCTGAGCATCACCCACACCTGAAAATCTTAGGGCAGGAATGGAACAAGTCATGGAGGTTAGCTTCTTCCCAGAAAGAACAGCTGTTACATGTGAAATTCTTAAGCTACAAGTTTGAATTTTGGGCCAAAAGGCTACCTAAACCTTGCTTCAAATTCTTAGGAGATAAAACAAAAAGGAAAATACATGGGTTTAGATTTCCGGTGACTCCAATGGGCAGGGCAGCAAGCCCAGAAGAACCGGATCAGTAAGAAATTTAGTTCCTGCTTAACCTTCTTGGGAGAATAGTCCCTCTGAAACAGAAAATACTCAAGTGTTCAACAAAGGGCATATGCTTATTTAATTCATCAGACCAATGAGATTAGAGCCACAGATTAGCTGGAAGGGAAGACAGAGATTTTTTATACCGTATCTTTTTATTGCAAAATGAAAGGAAACAATTTCTGCCTACCAAATTTGATCTGCACATTTCATTCAGTATTTATTTTGAGGATATGTTTAGATCAAACTGTTCACATAAATTCTTTAGCCTTGAATTTTTCAAATATTGTCACATTTGGGATTATATTTTGTCACTGTTTATTTAATAACCAATACTTTATCAAATTCTGCTGATTTTATTATCTAAATTTTTAAATAGTACACAGTAACCTGGCACATTGCTAAGTAAAGCTAATTGTTAATCTGGATGCCTAATACTGATCAAGTACATTTTTCCTTGGAAATGAAGATGTGACGGGATGGACATATTCTGATTTAATTGTAGACATTAATTAGAGAACTAGACTAATTGCAGTTGTAAGCAGGAGTAACTCAAATTTTTTTTATTTGTTAATTAGAAATCAAATATTTGTCTTTCAGGAAAGGCCTATGATAATTATTAAGTAGGGTGTTTTGAAGCTGCAGAACTTTCTAAGTCATCATTTAAAAAACAAAATACTTTCCATCCCCACTGGTAAAATTACCTGACAATGAACCACAAATATCTTGTTTGGACTAATATTTTTTGAGATCCTAAATCTGACTTCCAAGTTTTGTCATTTGCAAGTATTTCCATACCTACTTTACTGTAATTTGCATTCAATACTTCAAAAGAGATTTTTGCAATAATGATTCAGTTTTGCACTGCAAGTTCTTACCTCCAAAAAAGGACAACTAGTGTGAGCTGATTAGCTGCTTTCCTGTAATTTCATTACTTGTCTTTTTCTTTTTCTCATACATCCAGCTATGGAAAATTGGCTTACAGGTTTCCTTTCTGTAAGTTTCTTTCATGAGTAAAGAACAGATTTCTCTCCTTGGTACTACATGGTATGGCTTTGTTCTGTTTGCTACTTCACGCCAACTCCAACAATGCATGTTGATAACTGGGCATTTTGAAGAGTCATTCCAAGAGAAACAGACTAGTATTTGAGTAACACCAGTGAAAGCATAATAAAAAAAAAAATTAAAGTTGAGACCTTTAACTTGTGCTTAGGTACCAAAATACTAGTTTTGGTGTGATAGAGTACATGCTTTTGCTCCTTACAGGATGAGTTAGTTTGAGAGTTGTAAACATGGTTCATTGCCTCTGTCACAGACACACACACGCAGGAAATGTACACTTCGAACTCCCCCAAACTAACATATCCATGTTTTTTACCTGCTTGCTTTGTTATAAACACATGATCAGTGGAAAAATGCTGTATGTCAAAGATTTTGGAAGTAAATTAACATAAGACCTTTCAATCAAAATGGTTATTTAAGCCCAAGATATGGGTATGAACTGTGTCTCATTCTCTTCTTCCAGACAGCTTTTCAAGAACAAACTAAATTTGGATTTTATAGAAATCTTTTTGGCACTGTTGTTTTTTGGGTTTTTTTTCCAGAGATTAAAGATTTGTTAGAAAGCATTCTTTGCATCCCTACATGATCATGTGTATATTGGCCAACATTTTTAAACATGGAGTCCTCAGGCTGAACATTTTTTAATATCTAGAAGTACTAAATACATCCTCTGACTTTCAGATATGCTCAGCAACCAGATTCAAAGATCCCATAAAATTGCAGTTTCTCTTTTGCCATAAGTAACTAAACACCAGAAAATAGCTGTAAGAGAGCAGAATTCAGTACATATATATTTTCGTTTGAAATTTCCAATTTTGCAGGAAATGGTCACTTCATGTGTCTTCCTGTTACTGTTAAACAGCTCTTCCAGACCTGACTGTATTGAAATGGGTAAGATAAATTTTGTTGAACAGAGCTGTACAAAACCAACCAACAAAAGAACCTTGATTTTAAATACTTGGCAAAACAACCAAACAAAGAAATCCATACAATTTGGTTTCTCTAATTCTCTCATTGTATTTTAGCTCAACATCTGTGTTTTCAGTCATGAGTTCCTAAGAGCACAGACCTCTAGCACAGCAGTGAATAATGTTAAAAATCAGACAAATCTAAGCAAGCTGAACCTATGGGAAGGATTTGTATTATTGAAAAAAACATGGTCTCATTACTCAATCCTCCCAAAACAATATATTTTTGGAAGCTCCAGATTTTTTAATAGCCATTAAATATACAAAATTAATGTTTCTCATCACCACCCCCTACTCATACATATACACCAAGTCATAAATAGAAGTTTAGAAGCTGACTCAAACAGAGTTTTGGTTTCTCTGCAGAACCCATTGCATTCTCTGTCTCTGTCCTTTGTCCCAGCTCCATCCCCTTATACCTCCAGTTTCTCCCACATATGCTACCTTCTTATACTTATTCATATTCCCCAGTACATTTTCTGTTTTCTTTGTAGTCAAATAATTTCTAAAGTGCCAAGGGGCAGCATAAAGAGGGACTGGCTTGAAAGTACATGCTTTTGACTGCCAACCAGGAGGCCAAAGGCAGAGGGTTAAGTGTTGAGTTCACCAAGCAGCCTTACCTTAAATGGGACAACAATGGCAACCATTCTTCACTATCTGCTGATCAGTTTCTATAAAAACTGTAGGAGTTTAATATCTTCTGGACATCTAGCTTTCTGTGAGAGTTTACTGGATAGTGAATTAAGAAGGTCATCTCCAATCCTCTGGTATAAATGTCTCCTCACTGTGGGATGCAGTTTACTCTACACTGGAGAGAAAACACACTTCTTTCCTTCCTATGATTCTGTTCCATGCTTTGCTTCTCCACTTCACTGTCCTGCTCTGTACTCTTCTCTACTGTACTTCTGTGTAGTGATGGGGTTGTTTCTTGAGTTCACTCTGTGGATTTGCTCATAAATACTACTTCTCTCTTTACTTCTCTATACCATGAGAGAAAATGGGACATAGTTTAAAACCAAAAGAGTGTAAATCACATGCAATTATAAAGAGTGAACTAATTGGATGAGAGGCAGGAGGAGCAAGACTGAGTGTGGAGATTGGAACCTAGCAACTGAAGTAGTTTATGGCAGATTTCAGTCCCCATTCTTGACATGGCCTTTAAAGTATTTAATAATTGATGAAAATAATGAAGCCAAACAACGCCATAGAAAATTATTATCTGCAACTTCAGACTCATTCCTGTGCATGTCTGTCTGTGTAAGTCAAGGATGCAACTCATGTGCATGAGTTTGCTAAGCATACAGGGTGTTAGAAGGATAAAAAGCATTATCATGGAGAATTAATGCCCAATTGAGTAGAAATCTATTGTAATCCACACCCTAGTGAGAATCTAAAATATTCAGTTTTCATTTCCCCACTAAAACTTTGTCAACTGTGACACCTTAGTCTTTTAAGATAAGCAGTTCTTAAATTGACATTTTTAAAGGATGTTGTAAAAATGTGCAAGATTATCCAGAAAAGAACATTAATGCCTGCACAGAGATGGAGGTATTTTTGGAGGACCTTTAAAACATAACAAAACAGGAAACAGATAAAACAAGAGTGGAAGATGATCTAATTAAGCCTAAACTAAGAGAAATCTGCATATTGCATTGTTTGCTCATCTTTATCTTTAAGTGTTAGAAGTGAAAAAAAAAAGTCTCATTAGACTTCACAGGCCTGGAGAGCATGGTGCTGACTCTGGTTTCAGTAAACTTATGCATCTTCTCCAGTGTTATTCTGGAACTAGCAATTTCTTGTTAGCTTTGTTTTTGTTTAGTTTTGGGGGTTTTATAAAGTCATACAGAAAAGTTTTAAACAACTTTTTTTTTTTTTTTTTAATAAATGTTACAAGTTTCCTCTAGAGACTAATAGTACAATATTCCAGCAGCAGATACTTTTTATGGACCAGCAGAGTTTCCGAGATGGCAAGGGGCAGCGCTACAGGCTCTGCTAAACCTGGGATGGCACACTCTGCAGCCCAAGGGTGGGTGGAAACCATGGCTCCATGGGGCCCTGCCCAGTGGAAACAGAGTGCTGAGGGCAGGTGCACTTGTAGGCGAGGGCAGTGGAGGTGTCCCCATCTTGCTGTGTCCTCACCCAGGACAGCGAGGATGTGGCAGTGGAGGTGTCCCCATCTTGCCGTGTCCTCACCCAGGACAGCGAGGATGTGGCAGTGCAGGCCTGACATCTCTGCAGCAGGGGCTCCTCAGAAAGTGCCCCGTGGGGCAGGGCACTGGATGCCAAGTCCCCAGCTGGTGAGCACCTGCACACGACTGACAGGCACGGGCACCTCACACACCTGCTCCTTCCAGGTGTTTGCAGCCAGATCAGTAAGGGCGCCGTAAATTTGCTTTCCTGAGGTGAGGGACTTCATGTTCCCGTGGCAACCAGAGACTACTGAAGGCATTCCCCAGTGCCCCCACCAGCCCACTGCCCCCAGCAGTTGCCATTACAGCCTCATGCAGCACTGTCACTTCAGCGACACAAAAGGAAGAGCCAGAGACACCTGTGTCCAGGTTCAGAGAGAAGGAAGGAAGGGGCACAAGACCCGCCTTCTTTATTTTTTATATCCATTTGGAAATCACTATTCATTGGAGGAAATCAGTTCTTCCTCCCTCAACTACAGTGGTCAAAGGAAATGTCCATCAAAGTTCTGTGTCCATGAGAAAGGAATGTGAATGATAAGATACAGTTACAATAACATAGCTATGTTTACAGAAAAGAGCCGTGTGAAACTAGCTACAAGGGAATAATAATATTCAGCTGCAAAAAGCAGGGCAACACAGCACCTATGCTTTTATTGAAGTTCATCACAGATGCTGCAAAAACCTAAACCGACAGCACTGCCATCACGTGCTGCCTGGGGAGCACTGGTCGACACAATGTCCTGCCAAAACAAGATGGTGTGAGATCTAATTGCTGAAAAACTGAATAAAACTTGATCCACATGTTCACCACCATGTGCAGGAGCCAGCAAGTGCCAAAGCTCTTACTGGAAAATATTAATACAATGAGGAAATGGGAAGGAATGCAAGGACTGTGATTAGTAGGATAACATTTCAGATGCCTCTAAAGCTGGATTTTGGGACCTGCTGTTGTGACTGAAGTCATGGATGGACTCAGCATCAAAGCTCTGGATGAGGGCAGCAGAGAGGAGTTATGTCTTTCCCAGCTGCCCCATTCCTTGTGTTGCCTTGGACAAATGCAGACAGTTCAGTTGTAAAATGAGGACAGGACAGAGGCAACCACTTTTGTGATAAGTTCAGAAAAGGGCAGCCATACAGATCAGCTCATACAGTGACCCTGTTCATCCTGCCGTCAGTACTAACATCTCAAGAACTCTATTAAAGTGGCCCAATAATATTAATACAACTATGGCCAACAATGACCTTTGACATGGAGCATATTTTACATATAAGTATCATTTTCTTCCTTGGTTCTTTCTAAACAACCCACCTATTCAAATGAATAAACCAGTGCTTTTCTTCACGAAAATGCTCACATTCATCTCAAGTATCCTCCCCCTATGCTTGATCTCTTGTCCATCTGCTGGCTAAGTGATATGGGTGGGGTATATTTTCTAGCCAATGCTTAGCAATATGCATGAGAACATAAGTTAACTATTATGATGTTTAGCTAGTAAAATATTTGCCTTATTTTTGGCCTGAAAAACAAAGATCCGAAGCCACATGCCACATGCCTGCAGGGACCAACTCCTGGCCCAGACATCTCTTTCTTTCCTGACACAGGAGTTCTGCAGGGCCCACAGGGATGTAGCTATGCCCTCAGATCTGGCAAGCTGGGACAATGCTCTCCAGCCACTGGAGGGATGCTTCTGGGAGTATGACTACCACAAGAGTTTTTAAACTTAAGAAAAGAATTTTCTGGATCTCTTCCCTTCTTCTTTTCACAAGTATGTCAATCTCTCCCTTCTGGACATTACCATGCCTCCTCAGCTATGAACACCATTTCCTCTACAATTATGAATTTCTATCCCCTTGACATGAACTCATATTTCACATTAACTTAATATTAATTTCATATCCAACATTCTTTGCCCTGAGTATTTGCCTTATTCTTGCATTGACCTTCTTCTCATACTCATCCAATCGTACAGTTTTGTGCAGTTAAATTATTAGATCATCTCCTGGCCACTAACATTCATTTTTTCACACTACCAGACAGGAACTGCTGTGCTATCTTCCACATTGGTCTCTTTCCCCCATGCTCAGGAAATATTATTTAAATTCCCAAAATGCCTATAAAAATTTTGTAATGGTTAGGTTCTTAATGCTGCTAACTATATCTACCTGTTTTATCCATGCACTTCTACTTCATCTTTCTGTTTTACACCCAAGCTGCATTTTTTGAGGG
This sequence comes from Climacteris rufus, assembly GCA_013398175.1. Taxonomy (NCBI): domain Eukaryota; kingdom Metazoa; phylum Chordata; class Aves; order Passeriformes; family Climacteridae; genus Climacteris; species Climacteris rufus. Next base: position 588,325 of record VZRZ01005515.1, on the reverse strand, counting down.
ATAGGCAGTCCCTTTCGGTTCTGTGTTTGAACACTGTCATGATAATGATACCCTGAGAGCTCAACAAACTGTAAATTAAATTTCTGTTAAAATAAAGTCCATGAAACTTTAGCTTTAGCAGGGACTGAAACCTGATATCTATCTTTAACGTGTCTCTTGGGACATTCAGTTTTATACAGTGCATAGAAGACAACAAGAACTTAAATAAGGCTACTACCCTGTTGAGTGGAGGAACCACTAGATGGTCTTGGAGCTAGTGTAGGAACAACTGCTACGCAGGACCATTAGTACTTCAGAGAAACACAGAGCAGCTGAGGTTGGTCAGGAGCTCTTTAGATAGTCTAGTCTACCCTCTAAGGTGAGAGCAGGTTCAGCTACAGTAGGTTGCTCATGGTCTTGTCCAGTCAGGTTTTGAATTCTTTCCAAGGATGGAGACTCTACAACTTCTCTGGGAAATCTGGTCCAATGTTTGGTCACTGTAGCATCTGTTGGTCTGGTTTAGATGGTCGGGACGGATGGAGACAAGAGATCTCTGAAGTCAGGTCTTAGAGCATGAGGTTTATTGCGAAGGGCGTGGGTACAGGGGACCTGCTTGGAGCTGCCAGCCACAGCTCAAAGCAGGCCAGAAAAGCAGGAAGCAAGAGAGAGAGAGTGAAGAGGTGAAGAGAGTCGTGGTAAGAGAGCAAGAGAGCGCAAAAAGAGAATGAGAATACAATCCTTTACACTACAATAAATCTTCTTCTGTGTTGAATATTCTAATTTTCATTAATTCTAATTTTCATTAACCAATCTAGTACAAGATACAAATCCTATAGCATTTACATGCAGCTTATAAGAATTGTTACATTACCATACTGCATTACATTTTAAACCCTAAAAACTATTCTTTGGACCCCTTCTGCCAAGTTAGTAGGGTCTGCTCTGACCCTTGTACCTGTCTGCAAGCAGAGGGTTTAATCAAATTGTTTAATCAAAAGGGGATTACCTTCAGCCGGCCATACCATTGTTTTCCAGTTGTTCAGTAACTAAGGCTTGGTATCTCAAAGCATGCTTTCATTTCAATCTTGCTTATAGTTTCTATATTCTTAGCATCTTTTGCCAGGCAATCATACTTATAAAGCTTTCCTGTTTCATCTTCCCCAACAGGTCACCATCACCATAAGGACTGTTCCCAAATTAATTATCACAGATATCTAGGCAAATGTACGTGTTGGCTCCTGAACCCAGCTGCGTTTTTAGCTCATAACCAGTTCCATTGGGATAGAATCCTCACACTTTCTCCAGAGTAGGTGAAAATTAAAACCTTTTAACGTTACTCATCTGGTACAGTACAATTTTCAACAGTTCCGTAAGTGCATCAAGTTCCCCCTTGTAAACTCCTGCAGCACCAGTGATGTGTGAGGACTATCTGCTGCTTATGAAGAACCTGAAATTACCACAGATGACAATGCAGGGCATTGCTGATGCCAGACATGTGAAGCTCCAGCAAAAGAATCAAGACATTCACAATCTAAGTAAGAAAATCTCTTTGCAAAAGAGCTGGGCAGTAATGCAAGTTTCCCTGAGTATTCAAAAGAGGTGATTTTCTTTAGACTGTTTGGTGACATTTGTTCTCATTGAGAAGTATATTTCTTTGACAATATCACAAAACATTTGTCAAAATGTAGGTATTAAAAAAATCTCCTATCAGGAAAAGAAGAAAAACAGGAACAGAAATCTTTCCTCTCCTTGATACCTACCTACGCAGACAGATTCCTTAGCTGAAATATTTTTATGTTTCGGGTTTTTCATTTAGACAATGATTAATTATAGAATATTTTGTCCCAACATGGGCAAGGACTTCTGGACTCTGTTTTTGTCTGAAAATTTTTTCATTGTGTTAAGTTGAAGTTTTAAACTCCAGAAGTCCAAACAGCATAAGACACAGCCTAGAACAGGAATTCCTTTGTTTAAAAATCACTTATAAAATATTCATCCTTAATTGTTACAGTTTTCAATATTTAGCGCCTCTGCCCAGGTATTGTCAATGTATAAAATTAGAGTTTAGTAAGATGCATTTGACACTCTTAACTGAGCACTGCTAATGGCAAATTCTAAAGACAAACTGTCATAGTTCTCAAATAGTGTTTTACTCTTCCTTTTGAAAAAAAAGAAAATGCATTGATTACACAGTCATCATATTCTTCTTTTCTGTTTCTATTGGGATTTCATATTGAATAGAAGCCAAGCAGTATGAATTGTGTTAGCTGGTGTCAGAGTGATCATTTCACTCAAGCCTAGGTATTTTCATCTCATAGAAAAAAAATACAGTGAAATGAAGCATGTGTAAACTTTTTCTATCAATAGATGAGCTCTCTGTGGATATACTTTTATGGTTCAGTTCACACAGAGGAGTGTTTATGTGATAAAAGAGAAAGTTTCTTCCTAGCCTGGGCAATCATGTTGTTTTCCTGAGATCTTTGAAGTTTCATAAAGAAAATAGATTGTGGATTTTCAATTCTAAATCATGTCTATAATCCATAGGCTTGCACTTTTGCCACTAACTACACTGCTGACTCATTGGCTGACTCATTCAGTGAGTTTCATGCTGTTCAATATTAATTTAACTAAGAAGCATGCCATCAAGCATTGGCCATCTTAACACACACACTCTCTCTCTTAACTTTGACTGTAGCTAATTGCAGAAACCAGAGTTGGGCCAGAACAGGGAAATTCAGCATTTGCTGCCCTGTAAACTTTGATCCTGTCAAGGAAGGTCACGCACTGGACCAGGTATATGTCCCATCCCAAGAGTACTGGATGTGAAATGCAGTGTCTCTGGGTGTTGTATATCACTGGTTACACAGTGCTACCATGAAGTGAGACTTAAAAGAATGGTGCTGAAACCCTTCCACTGGCTATGCTTCAGACACTTAAAATATTTAATGTAAAGTGATGTTTTGAATATTTATGAATAGAATTATGACTGGATGTTTTCCTGGATGGAACTTGTTTTCGCATTCTTTTTAATGATGATGTATAACCAAATAAAATCTGGGATTATACCAAAGACAACAGCTCAATCCCTTGCTGTTTATGTGTTTCATATTAAATATATCTGAAATTTTTACCTCATAAAGCACACTCAGTGAAAAATAGACAAAAATTCTTTCAACAAATAGTACTGTTTTAACAGATTCTTATCATGTAAGGATGGTCATTTAATAATATTTTTTTTAAGATTCCAAGTTGAGATGAAATACTGTTACATTATTTACACTACTTCACCTTTAACCTTCCTTCACCCCAACCTCAGCTATAAAAGGCATCCAAAGACAACAGGAGCAGCATCCTCCCTCTAATTACATTAGAACTGGCCAAGACAGAGCTCAGACATTTTTCTCAAAACACAGGCAGAATTTCAATCTGATTACCTTTCTGCTCCTTCTTTTTGTCAGTTTCATATCCGTGACCTTTTGCGAGTGGGGGAATACATAAGCATTGGAGACTTGCTGTCACCTGACCTCATTTGCTGATATGCTTGAGGGAGCAAAAAGCAGCAACTCACAATGGAGGTGACTGCTCAGATGACACAAGAGTTTGGAAATGGTTAAGGCTAATCCATTAACTTCAGAGACAGTACCACATCCCACATCCCAGGGACACCAGGTCCACTGTCCTCTATACAGTAGGTCTGAAAAATGGCAACAGTTAATTTTAAGTTCTTACCACTTAGACTGACAAGGAATTCTGGGCTCCAATTTCTCAGACAGTTTAATTGGTTTTAAGGCAACACATCACACGTGCTACTGAGAAGGAGGGTCTACCAAATACCAGTTTCTAAGAGAAATTAGTTAATTGCCACAATCCCATTTCTCTATTCAAACCAATTCAGGAATAAGCCAGGTAACAATCTGCTCTTCGTCATAGCTGAGACATGTATGGAAATAAAACCCACAGTGACCCTCAGACTCTAGTGTGATAAATTCCCTATGGAATTTGGACAGTGTAAGGTTGGAGGGAAACCAACCTAGGAAGTTTCAGAACTGCAGTATGGAATTTGGACAGCAACATTCTGCCTAAATTCCTTGTTCAAAGACCACATCTTTCTGAATGATTCAAATGTCCTTTATGCAATATGGGCTAAAATTCTCACTCACCATCATGGATCATATTCCTCATATATTGGTTGCTGGCTTGAGACCACAAAGGTTTCGCATGGAGGTTGGTGGAAGGAAATGAAGCCTCTGAGATAACAACCACAAGTCACTCATGATCAGGCACTGAAACCTGGGAGTCTGGATTGATCTTAATTGATGGTGAAGCACTGGAATGATGAAAGCACAGTGAAGTCCACAAAGAATTTAATAGTGTGAGCTTAGCAGAAAAATTGGAATATGAGTTATAATTTTGGTTAGGTGTTAATAGAAACATAGCACATTCCAGTACAACAATCACAATCTATCACTATTGCTTGAAAAATGCTAGGCCTGCAGAAAAAGAATTTGCATATATGCAATTAGATTTCCATAATCATGAACCCAGAGAAACCAAAGCAAGGCTTGTATACATGCTTGATTCTTCTGTTTTCTCCTCTTTGATTGTTTTTATTGAAGAATTTCTCATTCTAGGTAACACATATGAAAGAAGACAATGTCCCTGCAGATGCTTCAAATTATGCATGGAGCGGCACATACAAGAAGCAAAAACAGAACTGAGGGAAGGCCCACAGCTAGATTAATAGAAACGGAACAGCTGGGGTCAGCCTCCTACAATGCCACAGTTGTTTGTACCCTATACCTTAATTTTCCTTAAAAATTGGTAAAATATCACTTCCTTACACCCTGAGAGTCCTCAGAAAGGAGAACAATATAAAAGACACTACTGTAATGAGGCCATCTGAAGGATATACAGATAAGAAAAACATCTGCTGCCTTTTATAACAGTCTTTCCTCTTTTCCCTATCTCCTAGGCAGCAAACTTGGTTTTGTCACAGGCAGAGATTTGTAGCTTTATTCTAGCATGTGCAGAACTTTTGTCACATTTTGTCTAATCAAAGATTTTATCACTATATCATAAGCCACACCTGGTTCCTGCACAAGAAAAGCAAAATTTCTGGCAAAGTGTGTTGTCAAGCTTTGAGAACATTTGCTGCAAAATAAGTACTCCTTTCCCGTCTGGGCTGCAGACATTCACAGTCTACCAGGCTTCTGCATAGCTGTAAGGTAACTTGAGAGGGAGAGAAAATCAGGTCAAGAGTGGTTTTTCCCTCTGCTTCCATTGCCAGAGGCACTGTTCAGTCTGACTCCTAGTTTGCTTGCAAGGCTTTTACATAAAGCTTTATGGAGTTGTACTGGTAGACGCGCTCTCTTCAATTCATACAGTACATTCCCTTTATTTATTTAACAAACTGTCTTCCACTCAATAATAAAAGTCCCTGGTATGATAAATGGTGCTGTGACTACAGGTTTGGGAAAAGGTTTACCAGTCCAAACAGAGATCACTAGGAGAATTCGGGTCCCTGACACCTTTGCAAGGCTTAACCAAGATTTTCTTGGGAATTTAGATCTTCTTATGCTGGGACTTGTGTGAAACAGCTTTTAAGTTCCACTACTGCCACACTTTTGAAAGTGGTTCAAGCTGTAACATGGTGCCACTGTGCTTCTAAATTTCTCAGCATTTCTTAACTTCTAAGCAATGGACTTTGCCAGCTTAATATCATTTTTAACACTGCTTTTTAGTAGTGATTGTATATGACTGTGAGTATCAGTATAATGACATAAGCTGAAGAAACAGCAAATTCAAAACAGAAGTTCTCTCAAGTGGAATTGTATTGATGCTGAGGAAGGTCACCACCAGGACTGGAAATTTTCAATTCACCACAATGTGATCTGCCACTTGAGCTGCACAGGAAGGCAATGGAGTAACAGCTAGCAGCATTAACTTGTTACTTACTCAGGAACGCAGCTCTAGTAAGGATAGGGGTACATAGTATAGAAATCTGTTCACTGCGGACAGGAAGACTTAGGAATCACAGATTATATATTTCTCTGGAAGTCAGCATGAACTAATAGACATGACTTTCCTGACTCTTTTTCATCAGCTTTTTTTCTGACCTTTGGCTTCATCCCATGCTCATTCTCTTTTGCCAGCCAGTGTATAGCTTTTCATGTCCATCTCAATATTTTTCTCTTGGAATATGAAGTGGCATGATCTGCTTTATGGAATAACACATCTAATTATCAAAATGCTAACAGCATATTTTTAAAAAAGCAGCTGATGAATGTTTTATCTCAATAGCATGTATTCAAATCACGCAGACATAGTTATCTTTTTATGTAGGCTAAAAAGGACATGTGTGAACTTCACCTTAAAGGTTGTAAGAGACTTTGATTTCTGTCTTCCCTGACATATCAGCTATGATTTCTGCACTTTCAGGTCTAAGAATTGGAAGAGTTTGCTCTCTTTTCTGTGTTGTTCTGTTGGATGGCACAGAACAGACGAGACAGAGATCTTTTCCTTATAACAGACAAATCAAAAGCTAATTTCTATCTGCATGAAGCTTGTTACTTTCTCCTGATTAAATCTTCTGTAGAGTACAAAATCACTTTTTAAATATGAAAAACATGCCATTAGAAAAACTTGTCTTGCTGATATTTTTATTTCCTATACCCTGTGTCATGCTTTGAAGTCTAATGAGGCAAGCTACTCTGCACTCCTTAAGTAACAGTGTGGAAAAAAGGATTTGTGAAGCATTTGAGTGTTTCCCTTGTTTAGGAATCAGCTTCTTTTTTTACTAGGAAGATGTTAGTTTTAGACTTTTGAAGACTGTTGTGTGACATTCCATTATGTTCATACTTGAGAATTCTACAGGAACGCACATGAAAAGGGACAGGAAACATTGCTGCAACTAATATCAAAAGTAAAGAGAATTAAGCTCTAAAAATATTAGGCATCCTTCAATGTAAATCATTCTAAATCCATATCTCCAGATTTGCTTTTCCAATAATCAATCATATTCAGATTACCTCATTATTCACAATGAGAAACCAGACTGGAAATCTTGAAAATATGCCTTGGTTTACATGAGCATTATCTATAATTCTTATAAAAGCATAAGGTATACTATGCCACACAAGAACCACAGGGTTTTTGAGGGGAAGAGGAAGAAACTGCCAGACATGTTTGGGCAAAGCAGATATCTTGCTGGGTCTGCTATTCACGCTATTATTAAATGTGTTATATGTAGTTTTTTAAAGAAACTGGGGATATGGGTGTCACTAAACAAAGTATAACTTACTGGTATTGTATATCACAGAAGAATATTTTTGTAGCCTCAAAAGAAATCTGAGGAATTTAACATGAGCAGACTGAGAAGGGACAATTAGTTAGTGGGCTGTCTACACAGCTCTGAAGTACTGAAGGCACTTGGCTCCAGCTAAAGCCATCTGGAATATTTCCATTTGTACTCAGATCTTAACAAGAAAGAAATGTCAGAGGGGATAGGTAGAGTCATATAAAACTTAGAGAGCCATCTGGAAGCCCTAGGAAATATCTGGAGCACCAGTTTTTGCAGCCAGGACACGCCAGAAAAATGCAGGTGACAGGTATAGAAAACAGATAAAAAGGAAAATCATTAAGTACAAATAAAAATTACATTATACATTTGTATTATTTGCAACTTTTGTCTAAAAGTGTCCCTAAAAACCTGATGCTAAATCTTTCTAATTATGTCTTTACTTCTTTTCCCCAGACAGTTCCTTTTGTGTCAGGAACAAGGTGAATCTGGATTCAATCAGCAGACACAGGATATGATAAGAACAGGGAGAGGTGATGTGTGCAGGGCGCAGTTGCCCTGTGTGTGGCAACCTCCTACCCATCTTGTGGTTGGACTGCCAGACAAGAGCTCTGGGAAAGGCAGCATTCTTCCTCTCAGGAATAAAGAAAAGGTGCAGCCCACTTCTCCCATGCTATAACACTGCCACAGCCCCTTGCCCTGCTGTAAAGATGGGAAAGTCCAGTTCACAGCTGAAAGACACATTTGATGCTGGCAGGACTAGGCTGTACAAAATGCTGTGGTCCTCCCTGGCCTGCAGACCTGAAACTGCAGTGAAAATGTTGTGAAAAACTGGATTGTGAGATTTGTGCTGTGTGGCTTTGCATTATCAGGTTGGGAAAGTAGTTCCAAACTTCAAACCAAAGTAAGGGCAGAAGGCTTGTTCTCATTCCTCTCACACACACACTGCTGCACTGTCACATCCATAGGAGTTTTAACAGCTCCGGGAGAGCTGACCAGGATCAAACTCTCTCCACTTAGATTGCCTTGAGAACTTAATGTCTGAAGAAAGCAAACAACAAAAAGCAATTGCTTATCTGCTATGGGAAGTTGACACAATATTTCCCTAAACTGGATCTACCTTTACCAGCTTGTGGAGGGACAACATTATAAGTGATTTCCAAAGCTTTTCAGTGGAACATGGGCATTCTGCCAGTTGCGCGCAAATGAATAAAGCATACTCCAAAACTCAGCAAATATAAACTCCAGGTGGACTGGCCGTATTTTGTGTCTTTCCCAGACATGGAGAGTAGCCTGGGCTCTTTCCCACTAGGACTCACAAAGCCCAAAAAGTACCACTCGCTTCAACCCTTTGTCCTTATTGAAGGACACCAAGCACATTGGTAACACTGTGTAGGTACAGTTGCTATCCAAGACTTTGGGAACAGAACATGTGGCTGTTCTAGGACCAAGTCATGAAAACGCTCTTTGCTGCAGTAGAATTTCTTGTCTAAATTAGCACAGCAATGGGCCTGTGCTCCAAATGTCCTGAAAAAGGCGTGGACTTCCCTCCATGCAGTGAATTCCAAGCTTGCGAAATGTGGCATCCTGCCATGGGAAGCTGAATCTCAAAGTGACCCAGCTTCACCTCTGGCTGGTCAGCTACCTCCCAGCCAAAGCTGATCAAGGAATGTAACAGCAGGGGAGTAGAGAAAGTAAGTGTGGTTATTTATAAAATCTCTCTCCACCTGCCTTGATTAAAAATAGTGTCATCTTCCCAATCCTTAAGAGAACAGTTTTATTATTCAGACAGAAAGCTCACAAACAAATGCCAAAACAAATTTCCTGTGCCAAAACGACCTAGGGCTGTTGCCCACAACCAAAGTCAATCTAGCTACATTGACAGAGGAGAGATCTGATTTTCTTAAATCAACCTACCCATACCTTAATTTCCCTGCCAGTTGGGCTCACATTCCAGCTAAACTGCCATATATCATTGCTCTTGAACAAATTTGCAAGACAAAGACAAAAACAGGCCTTATTCACTGCAAGTCTTGGCACCACAGGCTTTGAGAGCCTGGTACATCAGCCAGTGTTGAGTTTGGGCTTTGCTCAGAAAACAATTGAACTTTTGTCCTCCCTCAGGGAATGTACATAGCAGCATGGGTGTGCTTAGCAGCACCTTGTAGGACTAGGCTGATCTCTGTATGTGGCATTATACAAAGAAAATTTAAAATACAGTTATAGAAACACTTTGCTTGAAGTAGGATAGCTTGCCACACCCCAGTAGAAAAACACTGAAATGTAAGTTCAGAATATCTGTGGGAATGCAATGGAACCAATTGTTATTTTGCTGATGCTCCAGGTGTGCCAAAAAGCTGCCTGTGGAACTACTGCCATTGGCAGTTGCAGATGTTGGCAGCCATCTCAGTAGCAGTGATCTGCATCTGCCAGTGAGGGAAGCTGCTAGAGTGAATTACCACTGCTGAACTGTGAGATTGCTGAGGGCTTGTGGGCACTTAGAAAGGAGAGACACTGCAGTAGAACTTCCTCACGCCCCTTGAGGTCAGAAGCAAGAAACTGGTTTTACACCCCTTGTTTCCTTCCTCTTTTGTTCTTCTCCTATACACACTGTAGATAACTCCAGTTTGGATTCAAACAATTTTTTCCAATGCAGGAAAAGACAGAAAAAATATAACATTTTTAAATATCCCCCCCAAAGAAAACAAAACTAGTGCAGTGATCAAAGTAAAGTTCTAACTCTGAGAAAGAAAACTGTCAGGAGCTCTGTGAAACCAGCTAACAGCTATTCTGGGCTCTCCTTCCCAGTGCAGCTTTGCACAGGAGGTGCTCAGAAAGCATGAATGGGATGCAGGAGGCAGAAAGAAAAGACCCAAAAGTAATGAAACGTAGTCAGAGCAGAAACCTCACTGCTTTGAGTAAATTAATACAGATATCAATCATTTAAACTGCTGCATCAATCTTACTGATAGACAAAATATTGACTTAGACATGTCTAATCATCTTTGGAAAGAAAGTGATTTTAAATGCTGCACAGAAGACAGATCCTAGCCTGAGAAATTTTCAGTCTTGCTCAACAGGATGTCTAAACAGACAGATACAGGGAAAACCAACACATTGTGAATAAATACTCCTGCCAGAGGAGTCATGATTGTAATTTACAGTTCACAAAGGTTTTGTAGGCCTTGCTACAAAGATAGGTTGCGTCAGAAGCCTGAAAGACTCAGCATTGCTTGCATGCACACAGAGAGCTCCTCCAAATATGAGAATGGGAGGGAGAAGATCATACAAGCTGGTATTTGAAAATTTTAGCAGAGGGCACTTGAAAAAACCAATTAGTGGTGGCAACTGGCTTTCAATTTTAAAAGACAGAGAAGACACAGATGATAGGATATGAGGCATATGAATCTGAGTGCAAGTCCAAAAGCTCCGATGCAGCAGAAAGAGCGATTGTAAGGTGCAATAGTAAAGATGTTGACAAGAGAACCGGAGAGAAAGAAATGTGAAATAACTTAATCTAAAATAACATTTTTTTACCCTGTTTCCAATTTGAATAACTGCAGGTTCCTTTGGAGTGGCAATAGTTACTTCCCCAAAATAGTTTCCAGGTACCAAAAGAAGACCTGATTCCCCGTAAAATCCAACTTCAAATGTCTCACTTTGAATTCAAGGGCTGACATTCATATGCAGCACTAAAAAGACATAAAATGTGTTTTAAGGCCACAAAATACATTTACTTAGGTAGCCCAGGGGAGCACACAACTATGCAGCATGGTCAGGAACCGCTGATGCTTCACAAGCATCTGACTGTGAGTGAAGGACTTGATGTGCAAGCCAAGGTAGGAATTTCATTTCTGAAACACTGTTAAGCACTATTCAAAAAAATCAAATATCTAGATATATATGTAAAGAGCAGCCTACTCTGTATTTTTATTCCCTATTAGGGGGTGAAGGGTTTTTAATGTTGCTTGGCATTTAAAGATTTTCATGAGGCAGGTTGTGGGCTGTGAAAATGGATGTGTAAGATAGCTTTGGGATATCCAGCTACAGCTTCATAAGGGTTAGAGGTGGCGTAAAATTTGGAACAAGAAGCTGATGAGCGGGCACTTTGCTCCTGCCACCCACAGAGAAGTGTTAGTGTAAGTCCTGAAAGAAGCCATTAAGCAGCCTTGTCTGGTCAAGGAGAGCTGCCAAGGGATATATATTTTGGGGCCTCAGTAGTGACTTTTATGGTGTGCCACTTGTGGATGATACATAGGGCAGCACTCAGTTCATCTATTTGCTGCAAATAATCACTGTGTACTTTACCTGTTTGATTCAGTCCTCTTGTGATGCCTGAGGTGGAGCAATGTGAGGCAGGCTGGCAGCGTGATGTACCTGGGCTCTGCAAGTAAGGCTGGGAATTCGCTGAAGAGAAGAAGACAAGGCTTTCACAGGCTCACAGTACATGTTCAGGTCCGTGTCACCATTCTGGTGTCTTCACCTACCTCAACAGTTGCCCACCTCCTATGAAAGAGGCTGCTGACAGGAAGGATTGCAGATTTCCAAGAACATCTGCTAAACAGGAACAATTCCATGGTGAAAAGGTTGATATGGCAGCTTAAGGTTTGTAACCTCAGCCACTGCAGCAGCTTTTGTAAAAAAGGCTTAGAAGCTTAATTTCACTACAAAACAAGGAGAACAGCACTTATTACTCAAGAGTATTTTACCAAATACAAGTCTGGACAGGGCTGAAAAATGAAGACTAAGTATTGCATTAATAATGATTAAGCCTGATACTAATCCTGCCTGTATTTCCACATCAGCATAGCTTCTGAGTTGAAGCTTCCCCACTTTTAACCATCTGTTTTTCTTACGTCTTACCTTGACTTTTATTATGTCCTTCATTACAGACCCTAGACTTAATGTATCTTTTATTTATGTATTTTTTTATTTCTCTATTTATTCAGCAAAATTTTTGGAGTTTATAGTGGCATTCTGTGGGGAAAAACATCAGTAGGGTCCAGGGGACATCTTCAGTCAGTAGTTGAATCTGAAGTTGTCTGGCAGCTTTAAGTGACTTTTGGTATGGGGTTGAGTCTGATGCAGAAACAGAATGAGACCTTGACATCAAACTTTCCATAAAAGAGACATTTCAGTAGGGGAATTAACATAGCCCTTCAAGATGGAAAGTTTTCATAAGAATGATACAAATAAAGGTTCATTTAATTGTTTGCATTGTAGGAGGGCAGGCAAATGACAGACAAGAAATGCTGAGGTATTGTTTTCTCTCCTGCCTCACTTGGCAAGGCTCTTTTCACTATGGAGCTGCTTCTTTCCTTGCAAATACAACGTCTCTGTCATAAGGGGATAAGTGAAATTCAAGTAGAGCATGCCAGCACACCTGAAATAGCAGTGCAATATAAGCATAAAACCCCCAATAAATATCAACTGAGTTTTTGCCTTATGATCTAGGAATACTTAAAGAATCTATGGGTAAAATAAAGAGTTTAATTTGTCCCCATATAACAACTGCAGCATGCAATTCATCAATATTTTCATCAGGGATCTTTAGTTGTATCAGAGGTTGGGGTATGCACCTTTTTAAGGAGAGGACAGCCTGATCCCAAAGGCTGTGTCTGGGACTGAGATCTCAGAGGGCCTCTCAGGTCTCCTGCAGAAAGCAGACAGAGATTCTTCAAAAGCTTTTCTGCTCCAGTTGAGTGGCTGAGTGAGGGCATTAATTGACTAACTCACTGTTACGAAAACAGAGAGGGAAGGACTGCCTGCACCACAGCTCAGGACCCCACAAAGAAAAGCTCTTCCATGCACTGATCCACACACATTTTAAGAAGTAATTGTCTTCTCTGCTACAGTCATGAGCTTTTATCACATTTCAGGCAACACTGTCCTCCAATTAAAAACAGAATTTCCCATATACAAATATACAGGAATCAACAAAAGTAGGGCATGAGCCTGGCTGCGCTGCTCCCTCTGAAGAAAACCTTTCAGCTCCTAGAGAAGTTACATCCACCCATAATCTTCCAACACTGTGTTCATATACAAAACCCTCATAATTTGCGTATGTTTGAGATGTGGGATATTGCAGAATGCTGCCTGCTTACTTCTGCCCCACAGGGATCTAGACTGCTGTTGGGGTCTCTAGAATAACATCCTTCCAGGACATCTTGTCTGGTTGGCTTTCACCTCTCTAGTGACATTGGACAGCCCCAGCTCACCATGCCAGGAATTCTGCTCTGCCTTTCCAGAAAAATCAGAAACCTTTCTGTCACAGCGGACAAGAGGGAAAACACTCATCTAGCCTCTCTCTCTCAAAAAAAAAAAAAAAAAAAAAAAA
>VZRZ01005515.1:555675-574707 GCA_013398175.1 Climacteris rufus | reverse complement strand
AAAAAAAAAAAAAAAAGTTACCATGGAAGAGAGAACTTGCATTGGTCTGCCCAGCCCAAGGAGCTCCTCCAGTGTGTCTCATAAAATGTAAATGGACCAGTATTTTGCGACTATTTTGCATCTTCCCTAAAGGAAGCTCATTAGGACCATTAAATTGTGTCCATAGCACCAATGGTATTTGCGGTGCATGTATGTGAAAGACATGAAATTTAGAAGAGCATCTTTTATCTGGATGAACAGAATTTGGAACAAGCCAAAGAACTTCATCAGAGAGTGTGTTGTATGCAATAATACATGAAGATTCATGTTCTTTTACCATGGAGCATGGGCAATTACATCTTCTGCTCCCTCTCATTCTTCATGCTAAAATAATGGTTTCAGGACTCAGCAGAGAGATAATTTCTATCTAGTGGTCTGTTTATTTGTTTCAGTTCCTTTGTTTCAGTTGAGGATTTATGCAACTGATGACTAACTCTAGCATTACCACAGCACTATGTCTAGTCTTCAAAGTGGACTGAACTTTTGCTATCTGATAATAATACTTCTGCGGAGGTTATACCTAAACCAAAAAACAAAACCTGAGAATCAGCAGGAAGCTGAGTCTCAAGAAACTTACTCTGAGCATCCTGAAGCCAGCCAGCCCCATGCCTTCCCTCCCCTTTGTTCTCTTCCTTCTCTCCAAGGAGCCCCTTGCGGCTAACCTTCCCTCACAGCCTGTCCTCCACTCCTGCTTGCCTTTCCTTCTACCTTCATTCATTATATCTTGTGGATTTATGTGAGGAGACACATTATCTGAAAACTTATTTTACACATAAAGGGATGAGAGTCAGAATAATGAAAATCCAATATATTGGTCTGAAACACTAATGGTGAAAGACCAGCTGTCATTGGCAAAACCCCAAAACGAATCCAGCTGACCACTGAAGCATGAACAAATGCAGTTCAAATGTTTCCAAGATAACTAAGAACTATTTCTTCACCCCACATGAGATTCAATGTACTTCTTCTGAGTGGGACAAAGGAAGGCAACTCTATCTTCCAGGGCTGCAAATCAGGCCCCCCTTAATGCATCCTAACCAGGAGCCAGACTCCAGTGTTATCAAAGCCAGTAGAAATTCTGCCATTCATTTCCTCAGCAAAGTCCTGGCTTTGATCCCATTTTTCTGACAACAGATTTTTACAAGAAATATTCAGACCTGACTGTATTTTACCCTGAGGTTCAGGATGGCAAAATCAATGTTTCACATATTTGAGTAACACCTTGAAAACAATTTCTCTCATTTTTTCTGGCTTCTTGAAGCACATCTACGCTGCTGCACTAGATGCCAAAGACATCTTGTTTTGATATTAGAGTGCAGTAACACTCCCTTTCGCTTCACCTACTTTTTACATAATGCCACATGACACAAGTTACAGATGTGATGCTGGACAGTGAGGTATACAGGATGGGTTAGTCTGTTGCTGGCAGCAAGGGATCTTAGAGGTTGCATAAGCAACATGTGGAGGAGTAAAACACAAATGGGGGAGTAAAGATAGCCTGGTCCAGTTCTGCCTTCTCTCATTCATTTTATATCAGTTTCAGGCTTCAACACTTTTCTTTTTAGCACTGCTCTTTCTTTCTGCATGGATGACACCTGGTTTGCATCAGCACTTAGTTCAGTGAGACAGCAACTAATTGCCTGAATTACTCTGGAGATACCAGAGGCTAAGGAGGCTTTTAGGATAAGTGAAGAGTCCAATAGGAAAATTTAAAGGGAAGAGTGTGTCTTTGAGGGGAGGGAACAAATACAAGAAACCCTCCTGAGCCTCAGTAACCTGAATGGTGATGAAAGAGATGAATCCCTGCAGGGACACAGACTGAACTGAAACTTTTGAGGGCTTTACTGTCGCTTAATGGGAGGTTTTAGAATTTGGAAGGCAGGATGTGGAATGAATTACTTAAGGTACACTTTTACTGCAGCTTCAGAACAAAAGTATAAGTAATCTTTATGTCAAAAAGGCATACAACCCCAATGGTGTACCTGGTAGACTTGCTAAGAAATAGTTTTAGAATTAGAAATTCCCTGTTGGAGAAAGGGTTTGTCATCCACACAATCCAAGGCATAACACAGACTCAAAATATGATCTTCTCACTTTATATAAGAAAAAACAGGCAGGAGATATTGCATGGGAGTCTCCAAGATGAAGTCAGGGAGAGCAGCAGGGAGTCTGGCACCCCAATCTAGCTTCCCACTGACCTCTAGCAGGCAGATTCTCCCCAGTAAAAGCCAGCAGTGGCAATTTCGTGTGTTGTCTAGGCTGAATGAACCACCCTGGCCCTGGTGATACATTTCATGTTGATGAAATCAAGCACTTGTTAATCTAAATGCAACTGGGGAAAAAAAAAAAAAAAACCCTACCTGTAAATATATCTTTATTTCTGTCCTGTACAAATGACAGGAGGCATGACACAGAATCAAAGAATCACAGAATGCTTTGGTTTGGAAGTGTCCTTAAAGATCATCAAATACCAACCTTCTCGCCATGGGCAGGGGCCCCTCCCACTAGATCAAGTTGCCCAAAATGCTTTATAGCCCAACCCTGAAAGCCCCCAGGAATGGGGCACCCACAACCCCTCCAAGCAACCTGTGCCAGTGCCTCACCACCCCCACAGCAAAGAATCTCCTCACAATATCTAATCCAAACCTACCCTTTACAAGTTTGAAGCCATTCCCCCTTGTGCTATCACTAAATGCCCTTGTAAATGTCCCTCTCCAGTTCTCTTGTGTGCCCCCTTTAGGAACTGGAAGGCTGCAATAAAGTTCCTCTCAGTCTGTCTTCATAGGAGAGGTGAGTTATTCAGAGCCCCCTGAATAACTTCATGGCTCTCTCCATATACCACACGCACATACACACACCCTCCCACCCCCCCATATATATATGTATATTTGCTGTATGAATGAACACATTCTTTGAACTTTTCTCCTGCTAGTTGTGCTGTCACTTTATATGACCTAGGTCTCTCTTTAAAATATTGGTCATTTTGGCAATTCAATTGTTATAGCAAGTGTTGTGCCATAAATAGTTCAATTTCCTTAATACTTAACAAGAGAAATGCAGTTTCTCTCTCACTGAAGTAGAGCCCCTGCCCCTCCAAAGCAGCACAGGCTTCACTCACCTCTTAGAGGATTTATTTTTTTCTGAAATAACTTACACACTTTATTTCCCTCAAATCACTAAAACTCCTTAGTGCAATTTTTTTTTCAGCCAAGTTTATATTACTTGTCTCATAATCTAGAAATATTAGCTATATTTTATTTGCTGCATTTTCAGATGGGATTTTTGGGTGTGGGTGAGTGAATATTGAATTAATTGGAAAACGTAACCATTTGTTTGGTTCCTTGTTAGTTTGGCTTCTACCACAAACATAACCTCTTATTCCTTCCTTTTCCTTTTTTTTTTTTTTTAAGGAAATGTAACTAGATTTCCTTCTTGTACTGCTGTTTCTCTAAAATAATTTAAAACCATAATGTGCTACCTTAGCTCTATTACAAATATAGCTCAGAGCACTCCATCAGGAGAGCCAGTAAGCATGCACAGAGATTGCAGAGGGAAGTGCTAAGAATAATCAGAGGAACAGAAAACTTGATTTCTGAGAAAGCCTGAATGAAGAGAAGATGTTTGGTGTACAGAGAAGGAGTGTGAAGGAACAAGATGGTATTCCAGCATGCTGAAAAAAAAGATTTTTTTAGAGAAAGAGTAAAAGCATTTTCTCTGTATGATAGGGTAGAGAAGGCAAGAATGAGTAGGCTTGATTGTAGAAAGGGAATTCAGACAGGATATAAGAATATAAACCTAAAAAGAAACTCTGAAATGTAGTGAAGCACTGGTTTTATTACCAGACAAACCCTGGGATCTCCACTACTAGACACTTTCAAAACAGATATTTTGGCAAATATCTGTGAATCATGTCAGAAATGCAATTGATCCTTCCTCAAAGTAGGAATGAGTGATCTTTTGAGGTCCTCCTGAGTGCCTTTTCTGATGATTCAGTCTTCTGACACGTCACTTAAAACACAATGTGGAATATCATCCTTTGTGGCAAAAACTGAGAAGGCAAATTAAGTCTAAAAATTGGACCCTTGCTACAAAGAGACATGAAAGGAAGGAAACAGCAGCATGAACAGATATACTAACCATGGATCTTAATTACTCTAATCAGGAGTGAATGATTCTATGAAATGAAAACATATAGTACTGTCCATTACTCATTTGTTAGAAAGGATTTCAAAACTAAAACATAGAGCTAAAACACATTTTACACTATATTTTGCAGATGAAAATGGAATAATTTATGGTATTTGCTTCCTGATAATGTGAGATGCACCTAACATGAAAAAAGCCAAAACAGGTCAAGATACCAGTATCAGGAAAACTTCTAAAATGCACTTAGAGAGTCATTTTTATAAGGACAAGACAGTGACCAATTTTACCCCTTTGCATTTTCATTTCCATAAGGTTCATCAGTTACACACCTGACAAGGCAGCAAGGGGTTCCTTTCCAGAGGGCAGGGGGTGAAGGTCACCTGGGGCACACAGGAGCTCTGTGACCCCACCACCCTGCAGCAGCCCTGCCTCCAGTAATGCCCCATGAGGCCTCAGGGCTCTTTTTCTGCATTATATTGGAAAAGTGAATGCCTAAGTTAAGACAAAGCTATGGAATTTAACTTCCAAGACTTTAAAAAACAGTTGGTGTCTTAATAGAAAACTATTACCAAAATGACACTGGAAATTTCAATATTTTGCAACTGAACCCGCTCAGCACATAAATAAGCAGCTTGCTCTTTCTTGCCTCGTTAAATTGATTGCAGATTCAATCTGTGATCTGAAAAATGTTTTTTTTCTGTAAGCTCATAAGTACCAAGATGACAAAAGTTTGTTGATTCAGATCTGTTGATAGCTTTCAGAGCCATAGATAACAGAAAACTAGAACGTGTGTCATTTCTTATTTACATGAACAGGCTCTGGAATTGCGTAAGTCTGAACAAAATGGAAAGGTTTTACATAAATAGGTTTCTTTTCAAGATACCAATGAAGAAATAGATGACTTTGTTTTCTTTCTTAGCCATGTTAATTTGGCAGCTCTAGCAGGAGGAGTTTGTTTCTGTCACTAACATAAAGTCCAACTGAACTCTCACAGGAACACATTACAGATAAAAGCAATTTCACAGTCACCTTTCAGACTAAAATGGCAGTTAAGATGGAAAGATACACATTATGTTTATGGTAAGAGAAAGCTGGAAGAGAGGTGAGAGAGGTTTCAAAAGAATGTTAGTCATGGAAAGAAAGAGAAACTTTGGGTTTCCCTAATGCCAAAAGGAAAAGCATCATCTTTTCTTTAAAAGTTTTGTAAAATAAGGGTAAAACAAAAGGGAAGGAAGGCTTATTTTAAGGGTAAAATGCACTCTAGGGTTATTATTTAAATGTTTTTATTTTAAGATTATTATGTAAGGATATTTTAACGTTTATTTTTAGGATAACTTTAAGCCATAATTTTAAGTTGCAATCAAGTGGTGAAATGGAGGACAGAGGACAGCACCAGAGCAGCTACTGGTTCACAAGCTCATGGCCACAACCAGCTGAAGCAGCTCAAGATCCAGAACAAGTATATAGCCACAGGGATCAGGGAGCAGGAGATCAGGTGCATTTTACTTCTCAAGTTTTATGTGAGCCTGCAGTACTAAAACAAAACCTTTCAGATTTCTTAAGACAGCTGTTGAAGTTCCTAAAGTTGCAGATTCTTTTGTAAAAATAATTTTAGCCAAGTTCCCCAGCATAATTTCAGCCTTCCTCTGGTTTTTGGGCCCACTAGGAGCTGGAAATTGAATGTGGCATCTCTCACTAAATTAGGTGCCTTTCAGCCTTGCCACCAAAACCTAAACAGTCCTCAGCAAGGCAGCCAAAGAGGCACCAGTTTTCTTAAAACTGCAAAACTGAAATAAAATTCAGGCAGAAATAGGTACGGCATTACCCCAGACCCTGAATGTCCAGTCCCACTATGGATCATAATTTCTTCCCAGTATAGTCAGACCTTGAGCTGCCAACTGAAAAAGATAACCAGGTCATATGTTGTGTTGCCAAAAGGGTCAGCGTAAGACAGAATCTTATTTTGCTTTACAAAAGCCACCAAAATTCAGTGAGAATTACAGCAAGAAGGTTTCTATTTAACTGTCCTTTCACAGGGACATATGACTAACAGAAGGGAATTGTGCAATGACCATGGTGGGCTAACAGGACCATGCTGTGCTTCTCAGTGGACTGTCAGGGTGGGCAGTCAGATCCCAGTAACCTGAGAATTCTTGCTGTACCCAGTGTCTGGTAAATTACTCAAGTGAGACCTGTGGTTTGTGATTATCACACAAGCCTTGAAAAACATCAGAAAAACTAATTTGTTAACACTTTATTAGACATTCTTGTATGTCCTTTCATTAGTTCTTGGAGACTGGAAATACAGGAGAAATTTGGTAAAGAAAGAAGAGAAAAAGACACTATTGACTGCTTCTCTGTAGGATTGTTAGAGGAGGAGCCCATTAAAGGTGATACCTGCCTTAAAATTGAACATTTTTATTGTGCAGCAGTTGTACCAGGTTTTCTTCTTCTTTCATCCAAATTCAGAAGACAATACTCTGTGGGAGTGTGAATCAAATGAATTCAGCTGGGAAATGCCTGACTTCCCAGGCAGGGTAGAGGCCTGGGAACGGAGCAGGGCAGCACAGTTCTGGTGTACAATGTCCAACAGCCTGTGGAGACCTTGAGTGGACCATCCAAATCCCAGATGTAGCTCAGGTAGTTGGTTATTCTTCTGTGAACCACAGAAAGAAGGATCTCTTGCAAGAAAGTTACAGAAGAAACCTGGATGAAGATAAAACTCATAAATACTCTGGATTTCTGGTCTGTTTTTAATTATTTTATCTAGCCTTCTCTCTTCTTTGCATGAAATCTTTTCATAATATTTATGAAATATCTTGTTCTCTGAAATTTTCAGTTAATCAGAATTAGTCCATTTTCCAAATCGGAGTTGAGTATGTTCAGTCAAAATGATGGAGGAAGTACAAAGAATAGAAAAAAATACACTTTCCCATCTGTTGAGGCTTCCATCCAGGCTTGAGAAGCACATTTCAAATCCCTCCTATCACCTCCTTCAGAATAGGCTGCATGTAGGATAATCTAAAGGAAGTTCATTTCAGTATCAACAGGTCAACATGCTTCCAATTTCCATAAAATATTTACTACTGACCAGAGCAGGGACTGATGGTTGGGCAGCCCTGAGCCATGACCTGCTGATTAGCTCCCTGGCCAGCCAGAGGCACAAGTGTTTCCATTTCCTCTAAAATGGGACCTTTTCATCAGAAGAAAGCCTTCATAACACACCAGCTACTGGGACAAAGATCCACTTCAGATGTATGTCTCTAACCTGGAAGACTAAGGGTGAATTACGTGTTATCAGTACATCCTGGCCTTAGATGTCTCACCCATAACAGCACCTTCTGAAGCTCCTTTGAAATTATTTGCTAAATTTCTGCTGTTCCCAAACTGTCAGTTGTTTTGGAACTGACAGAATCTTCTAGCTTAGAAACCATCAGCTCCACAAGCTGACTTTGCTGCATGGGAGCTCATATATATTATTTTTCTGATGATTAAAATCTATCTACTGCAGTACAGTGTGAAAGTACAGCGTGAAAGTACAGCTTTCAGGTCCTGTGTTAATGCTGACTTTTATTTTAAGTGGTTTTTTTCCCCTCCTTAGAATCTACAGCATTTATCTTCTGTGCAGAGCAACCTCGGAAAAAAAAACCACTTTTTTTTTTTTTGTCTTATCTGGCACTCTACTTTCTGTTAAAATGTTAGAGCAAGCCACTGACTGCAAATGTTGTTATATTCTGTATGTGTCTTTTTAAGGGTATGCACAGCATAACCTTCAAAGTAGATTTACTGATGAAGTATAAATCAATAACAACCTCTAACTTTTCCCAATTTTTCTTTTTCACATTCTACTTCATCCTCTGTCCTGCTGCACCCTATATCTGTCCCATCTCTGGACTGCTAAACATTTATTCTTCCTCTGGCAGTCCTTCTGCCCTCTGGCATAAAGTGCAAAGGTAGTGAGGGTGCTGTAGGGACCCAGCTGTGAAACAGCCTGTTAGACTTTACTGATGTGACAGTGTGGGCTCACTGTAACATTGAATGCAGGCATAGAAAAGAGCATAGTCCCCTTGTCTCCATGTGCAAAGCCACCTTTATAAGCCTTCTGGCATTCTTCCTGGTATCAAGCCAGCAGGCACTTCCATGTAGTCGCCTCAGAGAAAGCTACACTGGGGTGAGCTCTGCCCCAGGAGTGCTCCAAGCAGGCACAGCCCTTCAGCCACCACCTCAGGCACTGTCAGGCATCAAGTGGGATGGTGACAATCAGAGGGACAGAAGGTCCCAGGGCTCACCCTTTTACAGTTAAACCGGCCATTGGCTTCTGCTGCTCATGCTTCACATTCACTTAATGAAAAATACACAATATTAAATGAACCAGAAAATAATGGAGCTATTCCATATCTCATTTGCCTCTACAAGTTTGTATTTCAGAGCTACAGCAGGATCTTATTAATGCCAGCATTGCTTAGAAACCCATATGCAGTTCAACTGCCTTGTGCTCATCCTTGACTTTTTGGAAATGCTTTGTACATAAATGCATTGTACACAATACACTTTATAACTATCTATGTGCTGTGATAAATATTTCATTTAAGCCTGGCTCAGGTCTCAGTTATATGGATTCCTCTATGCTGTGACCAGAAGGCAACTGTTCCTGTGCTTACCTCTGAGATTTTATCAGCACAACACGGTCTTTGTCATCATCATCACTCTTTAAATATATTTAGAGTTTTATTTCCTTGGTGGCTCATGTTCCCAGCATGACATACCATCATGAAAAAGGCAAATAAATTCTGATAAAATCTTGATGGTTTATATAACATGTTTCTTAATCTAGTTCTTTATGCCATAGACAACTTTGACAGACCTATTTCATGAAAGTGTTCTTTACCTTCACATGCCTGAAAATCAGATGCATTTTGATTAGTATAATTCCTAACACTGAAACGGGATGTGGCCCATATTTTTACAGATTGGAATCTGACATTTCTGTACCCCCAAAGGGGTACGTACAATGCTTGATGTGTAAGAGAAAGACGACATTGGGGTTCACAATGCATACAACCAATTCTGTCAGACAGCCAAGCTGTACTCCACTTGCAATCACTGCCTATCCTTTATCTAAAATTCAGGTGCCGTTCCTATGATTTAATATCCATAATATTGACTTTATTTACATAGAAACCTACCTAAAGACACTGTTGGCCACTTACTGCAAATCAGCAAGTTTCATCAAATCAAGATCTGAAACACATGCCTATAAAAGTAAGGAGGAATTTATTCGGGGAAACCTGAGTCCCAGTCAGAACCAAAAAAGAGAATAACCCAGTACTTTAATCACATTTTAAGATACTTGCTGAAGAGTTCCAGTGCACATGAAGGGAGCACTCTCCTGTGCAAATGGAATTGCAGGAAGGTAAGCTGCCTGCATGCTACCTGCATGTTTTTGATAAGAGTGTGATGCAAGTTACTATGACTCTGACTGGCATCACATCCTGCTGCTTCTGTGTTGATTTGCTGGCTTTCTGAAAAGGAATTCTACTGTCCCTAAATAGATTTTATTTTTTTCCAAAGCTGTAAATTCAATTAACAAGTAGCATTATCCAGCTGAAAACCATCAGAAGTGAAGCACTGAGAATATTTTCTGAATGAGAAACAGAAGTAGATTTACTATTTCTTTATGCTGCAGTATTTTTTGTCAGATGTTTGACACAGAATGGATGTGAGAGATCTAGCTGACCATTGCACAGCCTCGGCCTTCCTACCTCCATTTTGTTGATTTATCATCAAATGTTGCTCATTTGTCACCTAACAAATGCTTAGTGGAAATGAACTGTGGCACTTTCTAAGACAGTGATTTTTTTTATAACTTAACTTTCTAGATCCCACCTTTTGGTCACTTTTGGATAGAAAGGAGATCAATATATCTCCAAAATTTGCACAGTATTTCCTTCCTTCTGAATCTTCTGCAATGGCAAAGTGAAGAGCAACACAGTCCCACCTCCTACCCTTTAGAGAACTGACAAAGGCCTGAGCTGGGAGTCTTACTCTGTATTTTCATACAATGCAGAAGAGTTTAGCCTGGGGCTTCTATTTTTAAGTTCTCTTTTTTTTTACTGACAAAAATTCGAATTAAAGAAAAAAACAACCCAACTTCTTACAGAAAAGAGATAATTGGAATATGTAGGAAAAAAACCATTTTCTGTAATATTTTTCCTATACAGTTCTTAGGCTCCGACATTGTGGCGGCGTATGTGACAAAAGCCACAGCCCCACAGGCTCAAGACTGGTGGATTCAGCCTGAGGTTGCCACTGTCTGAGTCACACTCCCTGGTCAGGGTGATCTTTCTGGCTCACCACCAGCATCCCTCGCAACCTCGTTACCATGTTTCAGTTTATTGGTTAGTTATGGTATTACCTAATGTTCTCTGTAAAGTTAAGTTCTAGAAACTTCATTGCTGTTCAGTTCTTGATTGGTTCCATGTAAATCCTTGTACCCCAATTGGTTACTCTCCCCTGCTTGTATCCCGATAAATCCCCTGCTGTCCCCCTGCCTATTGTCTCTGGTCCCTGAAGCCTTCAGCTCTTCCCGATCCTCGCGCCGCCTCTCCCGGACCCCAGACCCTCTCCTGCCTTCCCTGCTGCCTCTCCCTGGGAAATAAAAGAGCTGGAAATCACACCAGGGCCCTTCTCTCTGGCCTTTATTCTCGCCTGCACCCGCAACATTGGCCTGGGGCTCTCTCTCACCCAGAGGAGCCAGCACTAACAGAGCTGCTGGAGGATGCCCTGCGTTTGGGGAAGCTGCGAGCAGCAGCCCCCCAGGAAACCAGGGTCACTCCCAGAATAATGCTGAGTGGCCTAGAGCAGGCACCCAGACCCAGCGTTAGAACATAGAGGAAAAATTTTTCAGAACTTATATTCTGATGGAGGGAAAAGCCCCAACCAAACAAAAAAATTTCACCTCACCTGTTTCTGCAATTTGTGCACAGACCTTAATGGAATTTTTCTCTGCTCCAAGGTAGCTCCTGGTTTGTTTGTTTATTTGTTAATTTTGCTTACAGCAAAACAAAATTTCAATAACACCTGTTCACACTCGTAGACAAGCCAATTGCCAGAATAACTATTTTTCCTTTAATAGACAAGCCAATTGCCAGAATAACTATTTTTCCTTTCATAGACAAGCCTAGGAACTTGCAGCCTTAACATGGTGGCCATCAAATAGTGACGATGGTTGGTGAAGTGATGGGAACAGCCGTAAAAGCGGACTGTTTAGAAGGAGAAAATTACTTAACAGAAGAAAATACCTACTGGAAAAATACTCTCAGAGGAAATGCCTGCCAACCTGACAACTCTGAGACTGGGAACCAGACCTGGGAACCAGAAGTATGCTTGGGAAGTGCTCAGCTGGCATCTTTGAAGTACAGCTGAGTACGTAGAAATTGGAAGCCCCTAGAGATACCATCAATAACTGCAAAACCAAGGAACTGTAAAAGCAATTTATTATCTGAAAAGGTGAAAAATAGTCTGGAATACAGGGGAAAACATCCTGAGAAAGTATGAATTAGTAGGTGCCATTGGCTGTTCTATCAGCAAGAAGATAGTAAGAGTCTGAAATTAAAAATTGGTCTAGGAGAACAGAAGATACTGTCATCTATCGTCCACCCTGGATGAAAACCATCTATTAACATCTATTGGCTGCTCAAAGTGGTGGTGCCCTGAGTATCCTCATGTCTCTGTGATATAAAAATAACTTACATTTTTTAACCAAAATGGAGCTGTTCTCTCTTTGACAACTTCCTGTGTTGCACATGCTTTTTGCTCCCTAAGCAGGTTGAATTCTCTATATGAACTTTCTGTGAAACCTTGGACTGTCACTGGGATGTGTAGCTGACCCCCGTTTCTATCTCTGAAGTCAGACTCTCTCTGTTACATTGTTGGTCCCCTTTGGACCCCCTTCTGGGGTCCATTTAGTTTGTCCTCCCACTTTTGTACCCTTCTAGTTTGCTTAATATATGAGTAATATGTAATTAATCTACAATAAGTGCCAACCATCTGGAGGAGAAGAACTGGACTCCAACACAATTCTATGACAATTATAAAATGGAGACCTTTATTACATTACGTGCAACCCTTATATAGGCAACTTCTTAACAAGCATGCTATCAGGCTGTGTTCATGCAACTTCAGATTGGCAGCGCCGCTTCAGCCACGCACCATTCACGCGCCCCACTCCAACATCTGGTTGGCTGTTCCACTCACGTGTTCACCAACCCCCATCTTCGCGGTTCCTCTTTGTCTAGTTTTTTCACATGCTTGTTCCCGTGCTTTTCCTTCAAGGTGACCTTTTAGGCAGAGATCGGGCTTTATTCGTTTTCTTAATGCAAGGCTTGTTCACCTTTGATTATGTGTCCATATTTCCTCTAAATACATTCCCACAAATAAGTATATCTGTTGTTATGTTATTGATGAGTTACTTCACTAATGAAGTCTTTGCAGTAACCTGTAACAGTACATACCTACTTGGTTACTGCTAAAATACTGATGGTCACTCCAGTTCATTGTTGCTGTACTATTGATAGAGGCTATACTATTGATTTCTAGTATTACTGATTGCTGACATACTACTAATTGCTGAGAGAAAATTTTACTAACCTGGGAGATATATATTCCCTTTATTAAGCATAGATATATTTGCTAATGCTATTTTTGTGGTAGTTTGCGGTAAATTTGGAACAGGCTGCCCAGGGAGGTGCTGGAGTCACCATCTCTGGAAGTGTTAAGAAAAGCAAGTAGATATGGCACTCTGAGGTATGGTTTAGTTGACATGGTGGTATTTGCTTAAAGGTTGAACTTGATGACCTTGGACGTCTTTTTCAACCTTAATGACTCTGTGATTCTACGATCTGTAATAAAGCAGGGAAATTTAAAGGATAAAGTCTCCATGTCCTTATATATTACAGAACCTTACAAACCCATGGTTGTGATCTCTACACACCCACATGCTGGGTAGCCCTTCAGGCATGACATGAGGAGGAGAAAAGGCAATTTCCTCAAAGAGCTCTGAGCCAGAAGAATGGATGTGCTTGTGAGGTTGGCGTTGGTGATGCTGCAACACCACAGCCAAGAATGGTGAGCTGAGAAGCAAATGTGGAAACTGGGAGCACACACACATATAGAGAAACTATAAGCAAATTAACATGAGTCAAAATATGCAGTATTTCTGCACTTGTGTAATAACTAAACTTGATTAATTTTGCAGATAAAATTGTGAAAATTGATGAATGCTGCTAGGTAATTATGGCTGGACTTAGTGCTTTCCTCTGCTACATACGTGGATTTCATGAAAGGAAAAAAACAATCATTTCCATTTGGATTTAACTCTCCTTTTGCTTCCCTTAAACCACTTCAGGTCCAAAACCTATTTATTTACAATGTCAATTTGCTTTTAGCTCTCAAGCCCAGTTTTACTGCTCACCTGGTAGTTGTTTATATAGGCAGTTGCTAGGGAATAGAAAATGAATAGTCCTCATCTCAGCATGTGAAAAATCAAATCTGCTACCTTGCAGCTGCCTTTGGAAGTCTATAGCAAAGACAAATATAGGAGATAGGAGAGAATGAGCTTTAGGGCATCTGAGCAAAGCATTGCTATGAGATGATGGAGATAAGATGATTCTTTCACTGTCCTCCTCCTCCCAACAAAGGTAAAAAAAAGTTTAACCAGAGCTGCTTGGAAAGGTGTTTTGTTTCTCCTAAGCACCCTCTTTATCTGTTTAAACAAAAATCTGGAGACCTGAAACTTTGACATTTGCCAGTCCCAAAGGAGCTCATATGGCTCAAATATGTTGCTGCAGAGGGGCTCTCCACTGTTTCCTCCTGAAGCCTGGTTCTTCCCCCACACACTCTCTCTTCTTTGCAGAGATGCCAGAGCAGCACCCTTCCCACAGTGCATTTCAGGAGATACCGTCATCAGGAGGCTTGGTGAGGACAGCAGAGGCATGAGACAGCCAAGGAGTGACTCCCACAAGTCATTGGCAACAGTGCCAAATGAATTTTTTCCACACATCTGGCCAAAATGTTTTGGCATTTGCCATTTAGTCTTTAGAGGGAAGAGAAAAAAAAAAATTCCATTCAAAGCAAGTGCTGTCTTGTGAAAAGAAAACTCTAAATAGAACTTCAAGAGAGCATTTGGACAGAGATTTTCCAACCGTGGTCTGGTAGAATAGAGGGTGCAGAGAAAACTGGTTGCACAGGCAGTGTCCCTTCCTGTCCCAGCTGCTAAATGGGAGGGCGCACTGGAAGTTCTTGGAAATCTCCACAGCTCCAAAATGCAACTCATGGGGGCCTGACCCCCCTTGCTTTGGAGGCCAGGCAGCACTCTCAGTGCTCTCACTGCTCACTAAAGGACTCATCAAAGAAATGAAAGGATACCTCCTGGTGTCTGAAATTTGGATACCTAAGGGGGACCCTGATGGTCAGGGATTTCTTCCTGAGAAATCAAATGCTGACATTCAAACCATTTATTCTCCTCTTTCATGTGTGTTTTCTTTCTTTTTGTGGTTCTGATTCAGCAGTAATATTCTTCTCACTGCAATTTATGAATAAACTTGCCCTTGCTAAGAAGGAAACCTCTGCAGCAGTGATATATGCCCATGTTGGTCATTTTATTGCTTTTCCAGAGTGCACTGTTTGCAAAAAAGGTGGCTGCTCAGCATTTTTTTTTCCACTTTAATATCTGGTAGATCTTGGTCTTGTCTTCTCTCTTTCATGTGCATTAACTTGAGAAATAAGCAGGAACTGTTTTTAAATCTCAGTAAAAAGGATACATAATAATTACCATCTGTGCAGCTTCCTGGGGTCGTCTCCCCACCATGCTCCCCTAATTTAATAAAACAAAAAGCAAGCAAGATCTTATTATTACTATCCACTGGCCACCATATTTGTTCACAATGGTCAATTTTTCCTCTTACTAGTATGTGAAGGTAACTCACATGAAACTCCAATATCTGTATCTTTGCCCACGAACCATTCAGGTTCCTCTTGTGCACCCACACTTCAAAATCTCAGCACTGAATTTCCTTCAGAGACAAGTTTTATCAGCCAACCAGCCTCTCTTCATGGTCCTTCCCCATGCCGATTTAGAACACCCCTTCTCAAGGCTTTAATTCAGGTCTCTTTCTTAAATGTTTTTTTAAAGAAAGACTGAGCTCCTTCTGTAAGTTTCCTAGGTATCATGTACAATATCATTTCCTTGACTTTTTTTCCTAAATTCTGAAACTTACTAAACAACAATATTTTGAAAAAGAAAACAGTATCTAATGTGTATCTAGTGCGCAGTCAGGCTGAAAGGGAAATAATTTCTCACAAAGAAATTCTGAAAAGAAAAGTACTCCTAAAAAAATAATTTTTGTGCTAGAGGAACATTAAACAACTCTAAAAATATGAAAAACAACATATGGTATTTTTCCCTTTCTCCCCCCAATACTAGATCTACCAAACACGTGATTTAGTTTTCTGTGATCCAGCATCAGCGAGTGCCAGTTATCACTGTTCACTTGCCATCACACCGATCCTTAACAGATTGCAGCATAGCTACAATTAATTAGGAGGAGAGCTTGCTGCTGGCACTGCCACTCTAGATCTCCTGCTCTCCTGGGGAGTATGTGATCAGTCCCCAATTGAGAGCTTTCAGCTGGCTCTGCAGGATCCTTAACACAGATTTTTCCAGAGATTCATTGCATTTAGCACCATGAAATGACAAAACCGCAGCATCAAGGGAAGCGTGGAACAAGCCTTTAAGTAGAGGAGACAGCTACAAGTGATGAACTTAACAAAATATGGGAGCTCACTAAGTCTTTTAGCAGTCACCTAAATGCACAGCTGTCACAGAAACATTCAGCTACTACTCTGACACCATCCAGCTCCTCCCTGGGGCAATTCAGCAGCTTTAAGTGTGACATCTATAGGCCTTGAGGGGGACCAGCACAGCACCAGCAGAGCTGCAGCTTCAGTGCTGCAGGACTTCCAACTCCTGTCTATCCAATAAATCTCATTAAAGTAGGCTAAAAATAGAATAACATTCTTTCTCTATTTGCTGGACCAGAAAGCGGGAGGCCTGAGCTGGGGACTGGGAGAAGCAGTCCTGTGTACCTGTCTGCAAAGTCAAGGAGGTATGCCCTCCAAGACTGATTTTTATTAAGCTGCATCTCAGTTAAAAAGTTGATGAATTCTAATCCCAGTAAGGGCTTTTAGCTTCTGCTGACTTATACTATCAGGGAAAGTACATCTTTTTCAGACTACCAGTGATTTAAACACGTGTGTATGGCAAAGATAAATAATTAAAGTTAATTGTAAAAGTATGCAGACTCTATCTTCCCTTACAGTGCTGGTCTTAAAGTGGAGAAGACTTATGCAGTGGCAAAGACTTTTTGCTTAATAAATTCCTCTCTTTATGTATTTACAGCAAGAAATGCTGAATACATTAAATATTTTAATTAGAAATTTTCCCTCACTATTGTTTCTTCTATTACACCTTTCTTCATACTGAATGAAGAGGTAAGATCTCCATCACATTTTTAATACTATGTTCATATGCTGTCCTCTGCAGTTTCCAGTGACAAATGTAAAAGGGAAAATGTCTACAATACAGCCGTAGTCCAAATGATATGCAACAGAGTTTCTCCTAATAGTAAAATGCTGCCTCATATTATACTTCTACTAATTTGGCCTGGTACTTCTGTGATAATCTACTCATGTGTCTCCTTCAAAAGCCCTGCAAAGCAGGAAAAGACTAGTGTCTTCACAAATCCCGAATCTGGGAATGAAAGAGGATTAGTTAACTTGACTACAGCTATTCAATGAGTCAAACTAGAATTAGAAAGAAAATCACAGAACCGACATCTATAATCCACTGTTCCTACAGTCTTTTGTCCCCTCTCAATTCAGGAGATCTATTCATTCTTGTATTTTCTATATAGCATACTATTTTTTTTGTAGTGCTACCTTCATGCTCTTCAAGGAAATTGAGCCAAATTGAAAACAATTTCAGAAAAAAAATAATACATAAAGAAGTCAAACCAAAAAATATGAAAGGGGCCTTCTTTATCCAGGTGCATAAGTTTTATGGAGCTTCTTACTTCATCTTCCATCTTTTACCGGAAAATGTTTAAAGTTAAAGACAAGGGGAGAAAAAAGGACTGTAAATCATAGAAGGATGTAACAGGATTATTCACCATAATATTGAAGATGTTTCTGGCAAAATATACTATAATGTGCTTTCTAATAGATGTTGTATTCTTAAAATTAAATAAAAAAGAATAAGCGAAATTAAATTAATTTTGCAATGAGGAAAATGGTAGCTGAATTAAAAAAGGGAAATACCATCTGTGTTCCAAAGTGACTACTTACAAGTGTCCTAACATTCATGATTTTGAAAATGCTTATGATTTTCGGATCTGATAAGAGAGGGGGTTTTCTCACAAGAGAATTTGAGGCCTTTCAATTCCTTGAGGAATTTTTCAGGGTGCTACAGGCCAGAGACATGAGGCAGATGAAACAGCATAGGAGAATCTGGACAAGCACAGCCCAAGGATACAGAAAAGCATAAAAGGAAATATAGGGTCTTTCATAAGTAGTAGAGAGTTTCAAAGTCTTAGAGACTATTAAATATTTCCCTTAAAATTAATTTAAATTACTTGTTTTTAACGACATAGCTTGTCAATCTGTCCAGATGCAACCAGTCCCCCATGAAGCACAAACAGTCCAGGAGGTTCCTGGACAGGTAGTGGAGGATCCTACAAGGAATGGTGTGCTGTTACTGAATGAGCGAAGAGAGAAGGCTTTGTTGGAGATGGGAATGCTGGAAGCAGCCTTGGCTGCAGTGAGAATAAGATTGTGGAGCACAACATCAGGTGAGGAGGGCGCAGAGCTGCAAGTAAGATTACAACCGTGGACTTCAGGAGCGCTCACTTTAGCCTCTTCAGGGGTTCCTTGGAAGTGTCCCATAGAAATAGGCCCTGCAGGGAAAAGGGGTCCAAGAGAGCTAGCTGATATTCACAGATCACTTCCTCCAGGCTCAAGAATGATGCATCCTGATGAGTAAGAAATTGAGCAACGGGAGCAAAAGATCTGCAAGGATGAATAAAGAACTCCTGTCATTACTGAAGTGGAAGCAGGAAATACACAGGAGATGGAAGCAGGGTCAGGCCACTTGGAATGAATATAGAGAGGTTATCAGAGTAAGTATAAAGGAGACAAGGAAGGCCAAAGCCCATCTGGAATTAAACCTGGCCAAGGATGTCAAGGACAACAAGAAAGGTTTCTTTGAATACATCAATCACAAAAAGAAAACTNAATACATCAATCACAAAAGGAAAACTAAGGATAATGTAGGCCTGTTACTACATGGAGGGGGGACCCAGGTAACAGAGGATTCAGAGAAGGCAGAGTTAGTGGATGCCATCTTTGCATTGGTCTTCAATGACAAGACCAGCCATTGGGAATATCTGGCCCAGGAGACCAGGTGTCCTGGGGTGACAGTATCATATCACCACTGTCGTGTATTCCTGTCATCAGCGGACCTTTTTCAGTACAAGGCTATGTTCCTGCCCAGAGGAAAATGGATTTCCTCCCAACAGACTGTACATAAAATAAGGTCACTCCCCCAGGATTCCTCTTCTTCCCAGCTGTGGTGTACAAGGTTGGCACGGTGAAGAGAAGGAGAGTTTGTTTTTTTTTTCCTTTGGGTTTTTTTTTCCTTCCCCTTGTCTTTTTGGCCATTTTTTTTGGTGCCTTTTTCTTCGTTTCTTTGGACCTGTGCCATCACCTGGGACTGAGGAGGGGATCAACATCGGA
>VZRZ01005515.1:536035-555581 GCA_013398175.1 Climacteris rufus | reverse complement strand
GGAGGGTGCGGGGGAGGAGGGGGGGGTCTGGTGAGAGCTGCCTTCTCTTTTGGAGGGGGTTCCCCCTGGCTGTTATCTCAAACGATAACACCAGGGTAAAGGAGTGAAAGGAAAACTTTCCCTTGGTCAAGGAGGATTGGCTTAGAGAACACTTAGGCAAACTTGACATCTACAAGTCCATGGGTTCTGGTGAGCCCATGGGCATCCACAAGTGTGGAGAGAACTGGTAGACATCATAGTGAGGCCACTCACAGTCATCTTTGAAAGGTCATGGAGATCAGGAGAGGTGCCTGAGAACTGGAAGATGGCAAATGCTACTCTTGTCTTCAAAAATGGCACAAAGGAGGACCCAGGGAACTACCAGCTAGTCAGCCTCATCTCAATCCCTGGAAAGGTGATGGAGTGCCTCATCAGTACCTGGTGAGGGTTGGTCTCTTCTCCCAGGTAAGCAGGAATAGGACAAGAGGACACAATCTTAAGCTTTGCCAGAGGGGGTTTATGATGGAAATGGAGAAGAAATTTTTCATGGAAAAGGTGATTAGATACTGGAACAGGTTGCCCAGGGTGGAGTCACCATCCCTGGAGGTGTTTCAGGGAAGACTGGATGTGGCACTCCTAGTGGTCTAGTTGGCATGGTGGCATTTGCTCATAGGTGGATCTCAGAGGCCTTTTCCAGCCTAGTTGATTCTGGGACTTTGAAGGCCATGTCTATCCACAGAGAAGACAAAAAGGTGATCAGGAGTAGTCAGCATGGATTCAGGTAAATAATGCTTGACCAACCTGATTGCCTTCTATGATGAAAAAACTACCTGAATGGAGAAGGAGAGAGCAGTGGACATTGTCTGCATCAATTTCAGCAAGGCTTTTGACACTGTATCCCATGATGTCCTCACAGGCAAACTCAGGAACTGTGGACTTGGCAAGTGGAAGGCGAGGTGGATTGAGAAATGGCTGAAAACCATTTCCCAGGGGGGACATGATCAGTGGAACAGGGTCTAGTTGGAGATCTGTCACTAGTGGTATCCAAGGTTCAATTCTGGACCCAATACTGTTTAACTTGTTTAATTTTTTCGTCAATGACTTGGGTGAAGGGATAGATGCATCCTCAGCAGGTTTGCTGGGAGGAGCGGCCAATACCCCAGAGGGTGGTGCAGCCCTTCAGAAGGACCTTGAGAGGCTGGAGAGATGGGCAGAGAAGAACCTGCTGAAATTCAACCAAGCCAAGTGCAAGGTCCTGCAGTTAGGGAAGAATAATCCCCTGCATCAACACAGGCTGGGGGCTGACCTGCTGGGAAGCAGCTCTGTGGAGAAGAACCTGGAAGTCATGGTGGTCATCAATCTGTCCATGAGCCAGCAGTGCCCATGTGACCAAGAAGGTCAGTGGTGTCCTGGGGCGTGTTAGGAACAGCACTGCCAGCAGGTCAAGGGAGGTGATTCTGCTGCTCAACTCAGCCCTAGTGAGGCAAATCTGCAGCGCTGTGTCCAGTTCTGGGCTTCCCAGTACAAGAGAGACATTGAGCTCCTGGAGTGGGTCCAACAGAGGGCTTCGATGATGATTAAGAGACCCATATGGACTTCGGAACCTGCCTCCACTGAAACTACAGGGAACACTCCAGGAGAGGAGAGATGTGGCCCATGGCCTTCGCCACAAAGGCTGCACCTTCACACTCTGGTGAGAGCCTGAGCACTGCCAGCTGAGCTGCACTGGGTGGTGCTGGCACCGCACCAGGGGCATCCACATGGGGCAGGTGGCCCCTATCCCTGCTCTGTGTGGTACTTCCCTCCCTTTTTCCCCTGGCTCCCTGCTTCCTCATAATTGCAGCAATCAAGCATGGCATTCATGTCACCCATAAAATGCCACTTTGAAACAAGCTTTGTGCATCCGGAGGTTTTACATACACCCTATGACTTCTATGGGCACAGGTAGCTGTTGAGCATTGAGGCAAATGTCGTGATTAATTGCTCAGATTTGCTATTATGCAAAGCTTCTTTAATTTATTTTTACCTTATGTTTATCTTTTGAACACCAACCATTGGGTCCTTCCAATCAAAATACTAATAAGGTTCTTCAAGCGGCTCGCTGGCTTGCAAAACTGCTGCACCTACCTTCCTTACCGTCCCCTGGCCTCAAGTTTGCTCCTGATTCTGCAGGAAAGGGTGGCTTCTGAATTGAGGCAGAAGTCAAATATAGAGAGAGCTCAAGTACTATAAAGCATTTTAATACCACTGTCAGAATAGCAACTTTTAATGTTAATGTATTTTTAACAAAATGCTGTGATTCAGAAGTGAAATTTCTTGTCCTCCTCTCTCAGACAGCCTGAGAGTTCAGGATGGGGTGGGCATCTAGGTAGACAATGAGAGAATTTAGGATTCAGCAAATTGGATTTTTTGAGAAAAAGAAAACTATACAACCTTTATTCATGGGGCTGAAAAACTAATTTCATCCACGGTACCCTGTGCAGACATTGGCTAGTATAGGGTGAGGGTGACAGCACCCAGGGGAAGGCAGGTACCACTGATTTATCAGATATATTAGCTTCTGTCAGAGAAAATTGCCGTGTTAGATGGCCTGGAGGCAGCATAGACAGTGGTGGCTATAGCCTGAGATCTACAATATTATCTAATTATCTTTTCACAGAATCTGATGGAGGGACATCCAGTCTTCTGCTGGGACTTTATAAACACCTTTTTAGGTACCATATGAAAGCACTCAGCAGCACACACCTCTAAGTAAAACCTGAAATCTCCTCCTCACAGCCCTCTGTGGTATGGGATAAAAGCATAGATGGCTCTAACTGCATTTTTAAAAATGTGGTTAAGAAAATGAATTGTGCAAATTCTTTACCTCGTGATTAATATAAAAGAGGAGAAATCTCAACTATTAGTAAAAAGGGAAGCATGTTCTTAATACGAGAACATTTGTACTAAAACAAAATGTCAAACATTTTCTAATCAGCTGCATCCTCAGCTTGATGTGCCTCCTACTCTCCCATAAGCTCAGCGTCACCTGCTGAGCTCCAGAGTGAAATCAGGCTTACATCTTGGTGGCTTTTCCAAAGGGTCCTGGTGCCACTGGTGAGTTACAGTGCAGTGGTGGGAACAGCCAGCCCACGTGGAGAGTGTAGGCACAGCAGGGAGGCAGGAGCCAAAGATTTGGAGGGACCTTTGGGGTGCATGATAATATCAGCAACTTTGGAAGAAAAACCAAAGTTGGAGAATACAAGTGAAATAAATACTCCTAGATAATGTACAAGACCATTTTAAAGAAGGTTCATTCCCCAGGCCCAAAGGTATTCCTTTCCATCCCAGGGAAAGCCATCAAGGGGCACAACCCTACACCAGCTCTGGGCTTCACTAGCACCCCTTGTGCCCAAGGCACCTGGCTCCCTTGAAGCTGTACTTTAAGACTGTGTGACCAGAAGAAAAGGCTACACTGAAAAGGAAATGTTAGGTCAAACAAGGCATCTGCATTGACCTATCTCTTTACAAACTACATGTCCGACCTCTGCAACTAATAACATATACATCAATGACAAAAATTTGAAAAACTTTCATTGGAACATGATCAAAGAGGTTTTCTTTAAAATATAAGCATCACCTGCACAAAATGTTATTACTGAAGAACTTGGAAGCATGAGGAAGTGGTAGCCTGAAAAAAAAGATTACTCATAGCTCCAAGCAAGAGAAAAGTGAGGCTTATGAAAACAACAGTTTCATAATCAGAATTATAGTAAGTGATAAGGCAGCGTATTCTCTAGTGTGGAAACTATGGAACTGTTTTCATATAAAGATACTTGGCTTATTAAGTTAACTGAGAAGGTCACAGTGAAGCAGAATGATGTTCCCAAGAAACAAAACCCCAACAGTTTTCCTCATTATTATATATATATTCCACATAGTGAGTAGGCACCTAGATACTGTTACCACTGTATATTAGATTAGTTGCAATGATTTCATTGTAACTGTGTGTTCTCCCTTTTCTCGCTCTTCTTTTCAATTCAGATACTCAACTGCAGAAGACAGCTGCAGTATTCTGTCTGTTTTACAGTCTACAGCAGTGAGAGAAAAACACCTACACTCTGGATCTGGGACATGGGATCCAGGTCACTCGGGGTCAGCTCTCCAAAGGCAAGGGTTGAAAGGTGTTTCTGCAGGACCATATCTCCCCATACCTTGTGGGGCAACTTTGCTAATTTACAGGGGCATCTCACCTGCAACTCACCACAGACAGACAGAGTCCACAGAGCTACTCAAATGAAAGAACGATTTTGTTAAGCCCCTCTTACCTTCATCCCATGGATCTGAATTGTTCAATGCTTCCTCCTATGTTTTGGAAAAGCCCAAATGACAAGTTCAGGGCTATTTGGATCTCAAATTTGATTCAGATTTATCTCCTTTTACTGACATCTGTTTTAATCTTTAATGAGGCAAACTGGTGTGCAATTTGGAAGACAACCAAGAAAACAGGGTTTTGATTTTCAGTTCATTTAAACACCAGACGGTCAAGAAACATCATCCTTCCAGCTAATTGAAGTCAGACTGCAGATTGCTGCTAATCTGGGCCTGAGTTGTGAGCTGTATTGTGGTCCTGTGTCACCAATATGCACACAGCAGCCACATTGAAATGAAGGGTCACAAGCAAAACAGATAATCGGAACACTTCAAAAACAAACAGGAAAAGAAAAATTGCTGAGGTTGTAGGGCCAGCACACTGCAAATGGAAACTTTCCCTAGCCAAAGCCTTAAGCACCTCATAGAAGAAAAATTCCAATACAAAAAGCCTGGACTTCGTGGTCCCTGTGTCTGACTGGAAGGGCACATGTCCATGCTGCTGCAGGCATGGCTTTGATTAATTCTAGCAGTACATGAGCTACCTTTATATGAGCTGTAAGAGACCAGTAACAGATCTTCCACAGCAGCAAGAAAATTAATGTGAGTTTATTTACCTGTCCAAAACCTGAAGCAACTACTGTGCAAATACAGCCCAAGTTCAGGCACTTGGGGTGATGTGCTCCTCTTTCTAAGTACCTTCAATTGTGTTGAATCCATTAGGATCTTATTTTTAAAAATTCTTTGTTTTGTTTTCTGCTCAGGGGTTGCCACGGCACTGTGATAATCAAAAGAAATAAGATGTCTCATATGGTAATTAATGCAATGAGCCTGGTGAATTCATCATGATTGCTGTAAATGTCATTCCTTGGGCCCACAGTTTGTTCTCACCATGTTTTTAATTTTTTTTTTCTGCAGTGCTGATATCTGCACCCTTGCTAAGAATAAATTGAAAAGACACCACTGTTTGGAAGCTGTTGTGGAGCTGAGAAGTCCCTGGGGAACCTTTAACATCAGATTGATAATTTTAAATTGGAATCTGAGAAGCCTGTGGCCTGGCTGAAGGTCAAATAGGGTAGAACCAATATCACATTATTTCTGGAAAAAGAAAACACCTGACTATAACATTCAGGGCCCATTAATATATATGTGGCAGAAGTCTAATATAACATACAGAAGAAAATCTGGATTTGTCGGTCTGGACAGGTGAAGACATCAGCCATGCATTCATGAAGAAACAAACTGAGACAGAGGTGAAATAGAATAACATTTTTGTTGTGGTGAAAGGTAAATATACCGTAGGAGGACTTGGCATGGTGGTCTGGGAAGACTGTGCAGGGATGGGGGTCCTTCTTGACTGCACCACTCTTCCTTAGCTGTGCTACTTGGAAGGTACTGTTTAGCCCACAGGCAAGTTTATAATGCTGTGACATGTTCATCTCAGCCTGAAAGCACAGACGACACTGTAACTCTATAAACAGTACTCTTTGCTTCAATTTTTTTTTCTTTCTTTCTGGCCACAGTTGTTGCTGTCTCCATTTCCTCTTTGGGTTATTGCTGGAATTAATCTCTCCAGGGATTTCAACAGCAGTGCTCAAACTTACCAACTGCTGCCTCAATGGCAATGTGACAGACATTTGAATAAACACATAGACATCTAGATGTAAAATAACAGAATTTTATAAGTATATTTTAGTAACTTAAATAATTTTAGCCCAGCTTGACCTGGTATGCCTGGCCACTAACACCAGATTAACCACTTTTCAATTCCCTGGGAAAGCAGGGCCAATAATATTATTGTAATGGTCTCTTTAAGTGCAATATATATTATATTTTACAAGAAACTGTATCCATGGTCTTCCATAGAAATGAAACCAAATCCAAAACCATGCATTGCATGAGATTATTCCCAGAAAGACAGCTGTAGCTGTTCTGATGTCCTTTGCCCAGCAAAGAATGGCTGTCATGGAATGTGGTGGTATCTCCAGCTCCCGTCTCTGCTGCTTTCCAGCCTCTGGTCTCTCCCACGGAGAAGTGGGATGGGAGGAAGAATGCTCCTCATACCTTGCCTGGGAGCCATGTGGAAAGTTTCTGCTGGGAAGCTGGTTGGCAGCAAGGAAAGTTTATGGATTGAGTGTGTGAGCCAGCAGAGAAGACGCTGGATAAGTCTAAAAATGTCTGGGCAAAATATGCC
Source organism: Climacteris rufus (assembly GCA_013398175.1). Lineage (NCBI taxonomy): Eukaryota > Metazoa > Chordata > Aves > Passeriformes > Climacteridae > Climacteris > Climacteris rufus. The sequence goes on along the minus strand of VZRZ01005515.1, from coordinate 549,058 downwards.
AGCCAAAGTACATATACACAGGAGAGAGAATGCAGGGCAGCGGGTGGATAAATAGTAGAAGAATCAAGTAGCTACATAAACATTACTGGAAAACTTCAGACTGGTACAGAAGGGGCTGTGAGGCCACTTAGATATTTGAAGGCTTCTATAGATGTACTGGGGTCTCAACTCCCACTGCTGTCATGAGATCAAGGGAGCAGTTCAACAGGTCACTGATGGGCAACTGAAATGCCCTCCTAACATGAGCTGGCTGCTCCAGCTGCTCTTCCACAAAGGCAAAGATCACATCTGCCGGCCTCTTACCAATGTCTGGGCTACCCTAAGGCTCTTCAAATGGCTTGAAATTCTAGGTACAGACAACAGAATAAAGCTTTTAATTAGCAAGGCAGTGGAGTATGTCTTGGTTCATCGTAAGCAGCTGGAGTTCGGTCAAATTATGTTGGTTTAGGGAAAATGGGATATACCATGTGGTGTCTCATGCATCCCACATCAGATCTGTCAGCCTTATGAAGCTTCTGGGTGTCTGTAGTGCCTCTAGTGACTCCAACTCCATAGGCATCTGGATTTCATCTCCCATGCCTGGCGAGCTTTAGGCTCCACTGACTCCATTGACCTGCATTCTCTGTTATGCTCAGAACTTAAAGACATACAGATTTATGGACATTCAACTTCAGGTTTGCCATTCTTGAACTGAACAGCATCCCAAGTGTTTATCTAACCAGAGGCAAATGCTGAAGACCCCTTACAGCTACTCATTCACCCAAGAGAAAAGAGAGCTTTATCAAATGTTATCAACAATTTGAGGAAGATCGTAGCGAATAGATTGGATAGGTTTTCACCTTGAAATATTTCTTGCCATTAAGCAGCCTATATTAAAAAAAAAAAAAAAGCAGTAACAATTGAAACTGTAACAGAACCTACAGATTTCTCTGCCTGGAGACATCAGAGACATTTCAAGAATTTGTCAAAGAAGCCTATCAAAAGAGAATTACTATTTTTTTAAAAAAAGGTATTTGTTATTGCTTTTATTATTTGATGAGCTGTCTGGAAAATTTCACCAAATTAAACTGGAAACTAAATAGTACAGAAATTTTCAGTGCACTTTTGCAGTTCTTGGAGTGGTTATAATTATCCCTTCAGAGACAGCTCCTAGGAACAAAAATCTATTGCCTGTGTACAAAATAAGGCAAACAGTCCCAATCTCTAAAAATTTACAACCTGACTAAAAATCTTAATCCAGAAACCCATTTACTCATTCGTTTTACCGTAAGTGTTTAAATAGCTAGGGGCTCTTAAAATCATGCTTCAACAGATGAGCTGTGTGAATAAAAAATATGCTTGTCGCTTTCTGAGTTCTGCCAGAATTTCCATAACTTGTACACTCTGGACACAGAGCTTAGCAACACGAGAGCTGAAATTCCAAGCAGTATTTTTGTACATACACACATACATGCTCTGTGTGTTTGTGTGTGTGTGTGTGTGTGTATGTGTGTGTAGTATACGTATAGATCTGTGTATAAATATGTATTCATGTATGTATGTGTATCTAATCAAAAAGCTTGCACTAATGCTGGGAATCTTAGTCACTGCTATGAACTGGAAAGGTCACTTGAGCTGTATGAATTCAGAGAACTTGCTCTGGGGAAAGACTCTGGAAGCTTCAGCCCATATAGACGTCCAAGTATGGGAAAATAACTCCAGAATATTTTTTTTTTATAGGGATGAGCCTGAATAGCAAAACATAAAGCCAAAGCATCTCAAATGTAGCAGAGTTTGAAACTGAGTTAAAAATTGATTTCTCAGTAGAGAAACAGTAATTTGTCATCTAGGAGGACAGTCAGGAGAGTCCAGTTGTAATACTGGGTAGGAGCCATTGCTCAGTCTTTCATCCCCAGTAAGATCATTCATTAAAATACTTGACAGCACTGTGCTACATGCTTCTCTTTTGCATTGCTCTTACTGTCTCAGTAGGCTACAGGGGTCAGCTGAGTGGACAGAGAACAGTAGCTGTTTGAGCTCTTGTCTGGACAACCCTTCATGCCTCTCTCCCACGTCAATGTGTGCATGAGTTTTCCTCCATGTTTGATGATTCTTTCAGGTCCTCAGAGAAATTTACACCAGTTTCTCAGGACTGCAGATCAAATCACAGATCTCTACCTTTTGTGTCAGGGACTCTTGGCTACGTTTGACCCAAGTGATGACATTTGTAAAACAAGCTAGCGAGTAATGATTACAGGAGCCTCTGCTCACCCATCCCTATCCAGTGCCAGCGGTATGGCCCCAGAAGGGAGGAGATTGACGTGATCGTGTCCCACATGATCACTTTGGGAAGGGTATTGCAGATGTCAGAAAATTCCCTCTACCATCTGATGGAGTACAGGAGAAGGTGCAAAGTGGGCAGTGCTCTGTTGACACTGACTGCTCCTTAACAATGTTAGCACAGATGGATGCTGGAAGGGGTATTCAGTGTGCAGTTTAACTTTACTTGACATTTAATGCTCCAGGGCATTTACCTGCTGAGGGATAACCAGGATAGTTGTAACATGCTTATTTACAAGGCACTGAATAAACTCCTTTAAGGAATCTTTGTTCTATTTTCTTCCTGTATTTTTTTTCCAATTCCTCAAAATATAGTGGTTGCTCTTGGCAACATTCTCCAGATTCTTCCTGAAATTCATGAAGACAAAATGGCACATTTGAGGATAAGCCAGTTTCATAATTAAATAAACAATCCCTTTTCATTCAGTGGCAACATCAGAGCCACAGATCTTTTGCCTTGGTAGTTTCCTGAGATTACTATCATCTATTACCAAAGCTACTGGCCCTTGCAGCAAGAACGTAGCAAGCCCCACTCCCAAGACAACCCATTTCTTAGCACATCCTGGGATATGCACAGTCCTGCTGCTCAGAGAACAGAAGAATTACTTCATCAAAAGACTTGATGAAATTATTCTCTTTGAAGTTAATCATTTAAAGAAAAAAAAATCCACAAAAATATTTTTATTGCTTTTCTTTTAATTCCAGACTAATTTGAAATCTATTACCATGTACTTCAAAAAACATTTTAAATGCATAGCAGCTTTATAGCTGCCTTCACATAAATTTTTATCGAACATCTTGAGTGCATGACCCACAGCTGAATAGTATGTTTTTGTGACCCCTAGGTAGTTTAAGAAAAATAGGAAAGTAAAATAGGCACAAACCTATACTACAGGAAAAACAGTGAGAAAGATGTAGGAAAAAAAAGAATTATTCTAAATAAATCTTTAACTCCATCTGCACTATATTTAATTATAGGAAAGAAAATCAAACCCTTCAGACACCAATATTTTCAGGCAATTGACACATCTTGGCACTAATACAGCCACATTACAGTCAAATAGAGTACCTAAATCCTTGGCTGTAAAACCAGATTTTCCAGAAGATGGATGAATATAGAAGAAAAGAAATATTATTTGCTTACAGACTGAAGCACAAATTAGGCAGAACTGTATGCAAAATATGCCACAGAGTTCAGAAAAGATGTCACTTTAATGTAAGCTGTTGAAGAGAAGAATCATTTTGAGAAAGCAATGTGATAAAGAAGAAGTTATTTGAATCAAGAATTTGCCAATTCAAGTTAATAAGGGGTTAATTCTTGGTTTAATTTTTTTAAAGAAATTTTACAAACAGTGTTGGCTTGAAAAAAGGCATACTCACAGTGTCAGTTACAGACATTTGTACTTGTCAAGAAGGAAATGGAAACTTTGCTAGTAAAAGATCTACAGCGGTGGGGCTAATGTTCAGATTTTGACCTTGTATGTTAAGATTAAAGCGTATTGTTGTGGCATGGTCATCGTTTAGTCTTTACTGGCAGTACAGTACATCTTCACTCTCTTGATTTTGGAGTTTATTATCATTTAAATCCCTTTTATTTTAAGAGGTATCTGAGTGTTCTTGTTGGAGAGTAGGCATGGATGAATTTGTCAAACAGGTCAGCTTGCCAGAGCTTTTTCACCAACCTGGCAGCTCAGTGTCTGACCAACCAGAGAGGGATTAAGTGAGAATTATTAAACTATTTTAGCCCTAATTTCTTAATAAATCAGATGGAGGTTGATAAATAGAATTAATTGACTAAAACCCAGCTGTTATTTAAGTAAATTCAGTTAAATGAATACCCTAAATTTTACACCAAAGAAAGAGTATTTTCTCAGCCCCATATCTGAACCACATAAAATTTCATGTTTGCAGTTTAAAGCTGAAAAAGAAGCAAGAGGGTAAATACCGTGCAAAGGAAAACGGGACTCCAAGAGAATTTAGGGTGAAGTTTCCAAAAGCACTTACCCATTACCTAATGGGGATGCTACCACTTCTCTAGGAAAAGTGACATTGAGTGTTTCTGAACTCTGAGATGTCCTTCTTGCCCCAGGCAGGCTGTGTTCTGTGTGGTTTCACAGCAGAACCACCACAGGGATGGATATGTCAAAGCTTATTGTCTTCACTGTTGTACTAAAGAGTGTTTATAGAGGTTAAGCCACCTAGCCTGGCTATGGGTAAACCACATCAGCCCAGTCTGGCTCACAGGCTGCTCTGCTCTTTTCTAGATGACTTCAAAACAGGAGCATGGCTGCCCAGAACAAGCCTTTCTGCCCGCTACTTGTCCAAGGGCATACTTGAGCTCTGCTCCCAGTGCATCCCAGCAGGGCAGGCAGCACAGCCACAGATCCCGCCGGCAGAGACTTGCAGTGTTTTGCTTCACTGCCCACAGGAGCACACTGCAGCCTATCACCATGATTCCGTTCTGCAGAACCTGCCCTGCCTCCTCCAGTCCCAAGCATGCTCACCCAGGTTAAAATATCAGGTTCACAACAACATTTGAACTCGAGCTGCTGACCCAAGCCACAACTGAACAACCTGCTGTTCACAACTCTTTGAAAACAGGTTAGTGAACCTAGACTAAGAACATTTTTTTCCTATACTAGAAAAAGCATGCTTCCAAAGATGCTCTCTCAATTGTTTTGTCAGCTTGTTTTGGTGGTGTGGTCTTGCCAGGTGTTATGTACTTAACGCCAGTCTGCTCCTTTTCCACCCAAAGCTAATGAGGAAGGCCATTTCTGTGCAAACTACGTGTACGTTTGTGTGAGATGTTTTAGTAACAGCAGCCCTGGAAGGTAAAGGCAACATGCCAAGCTCTATTTATAGAAGAGGCTGAGGATGTTGCATATATTTACATATCATTATTGTAATAGAGAAGAGTAACTTTCCATATCTCTGAGCACTCCTCTTGCATCCAAAAGCTATGAAAAAGGGACAGATCAAATAAGGAGTCTGCCAGAAAAAAAGGGTGTGGTATAAAGGACATACAAACTGAAGGCAAGATGGGATCAAAAGCCCAGGGGTAGCCATAAAAAAAAGCTTATTTAAAATTACATCTGTAATTGTAACAGTTCCTCTTGTTTGTGCGTTTTGCTCCTAGAGGAGCAAATGAAATCAAGGTGAACGTGTTACACTGTTCCCAATGATCATACTTATGTTTTTTAATACAATGAAGGGCAATTTACTCAAATGTAGGGTAGTTCACTCAAAAGTTAACTTCTTAAGTTTCATACCATAAGAGAATCAGATATAAGGAAAAAAAAGTAAATTAGTCCAGGCTTGGCTGTAAGCAACCCCCTCCAATCCAAAGACATTTAAATTAATCACAAGGCAATCTCCTCTGAAAGACTGCTCTTGCTGGAGCAGGGATAGGCAGTAACAGGAGGTCTGCTCCTCAACTGGAAGACTTTGGAAAGAAAGCAAGGGGAGCACAGAACTGGTCTAAGGCAGGAGGGTTGTCTGGAAGAGCAGTTACTGGGCACTGCCAGCATGGTGGGCAGAAGCAGTGGTGCCTCATGCCATCATGTCCCTTACAGGCCTGGGGCATCTTGTTCTTGTGAAAGAGTCCAATAAAACATTTTAATTGTTTCCATTAATATCAGGTTGTTTTAAAAGTCACTTGCTCTACACAATGTAAATCTTGTCATTTTGAGGACACACAGGTGTGTGCAAGATGACAAGTGTTCAGGGAGAAGTAAAAAACCCACAGCAAGTCAATGGGTACACAAAAGAAGCAAATTCTAATACTACTTCAAACAAAATGAAGTGAATTGCTTTGTCTAGGTGAAGGTTGCCTGTTTCCTTCAGAAGGGAACAGTTTTGCTCAGCTCTCAACAAAATAAACACAACATTTCATTCTGTTTGATTGAATAATTAACTATTCAAATTCAAAAATGGCCAAGCAGTTGATGGATGCTAAAATGGGAGCTATTCTGAATGTGCTTGGATTTCCAGGCATATGATGTTTATTTGGAGAACAGGTTCTTGCAGTCTGAAGCTAAGATGTAAGCTGACAAGTAAGCTAAGATGTAAGATGTAAGATGACACTACCTGAATTTTTGCTTACTTTTAACTTTCGAAGTTAACTGGAAATATGTGTAACACAGCTAAAACCTTAAAGAAGCCAAACAGTAACAATCCATATGTCCTCACTGACTGCTGGCTTTATAGTGACTGTTCACAGTTTTAAAAACATGGAGAGGAATGTACAGGACATGGATAAGAAACACAAGAGTAACAAGAACTGACTTATATCTGTAATTGGTCTTACTTATTCATGCAAACATTGGTCATGTTGCAGGAGGAAATGCTCTAAGGTCTGGCCTCAAGCTCCCAGTGTCAAAGTTAATGGTGTCAAGCTCCAAGAACACTTTAACAGCCAACCTTAATTGCAAATATGTACTTTCGCCAGGTCCCAATAGCAATTAAAGGGAGGGGATTAAGTTCAGTCTCTCCAAGGGTCCTTTTCCAAGAGTTTTCTGAGCTGAAACCTCCTCAGCTCCACTGGCAGAGGGCTTCTTCTCAACCCCTGGGAACAACTGTAAAAGGAGAAGACAGAAAAGGTTCATGACAGCCCTAACCATATTTATGGGCAATGAAACGTGCAAAACACGGCTGGCATGTCAAGACAGTGATCAGCAGCTCAGTTAAAAGTATTAGTTATTGAGTCTGGTGAGGTCCCAGAGGCTTAGTCACGCGGCAGCTTAGTCAGCTCTGCGTCGCTTCAGCCTGTACCAGACCCAGAGGGATCAGGAGCAGTATGTGGAGAAATTCAGAGCCTGCAGGATGGTCTCCTCTCACTGAAAGTTTCAGTCGTATTTATTGCCTTACCTGGATGCCCCATCCAGTACCTAGGTGGTGAGGATCACTTAAGTAAGGAACACAGCTCCAGGCCTATTTTCCTACACAGACTGAGTATAAAAACTGAAAGTGGAAAATTTTCAGTTGAAACAAGAAAACACCATGTGCCATGGTAAGTCACACATATTTGATCAAGCATTCTTTCCTGTGACTGGACTGTACCATCACCTCATAGATAAGAGTATCTCAATAAACAGTCTCTGGTCTTTTTGGAAAAGATACTGTAATTTTCTAAATACTGCTACAACTACTTCCCCAAAAAGTGAATCCCTGGGACAAGTCTGTTGGCTGTTTCAAAATGCCTGCTGTGGCATAAGCTCACATATTTCCACAGCCATACAAATTACTGAGTAGCTTATTAAGCTTAAAATAGAATCCAGAGTAATTTAGAGAGCATGTGAGCTTGCTTCAATACACAGAATGTAGCTGCACTGTTGATTGATTGATGCTTTTCTACAAGCCTTTGTTTTTCGGAAAGTACAAATGTGTTTCTGCAAATGCAGTGGAGAGGGATTACTCTGAATTCCACCACTGAGGCCTTTTGTCTTTAGCTCTTCCACGAAGTAACAAACAGAGCTGTCACTGTTCCGTTAGCTACATTTCTCTCTCTGCTCTTACGTACATAAATCCGTAATCTCGTGTGTAAAAGCAGTGGTACACAGTAGGCAAGAATCTTCTTTAGAGATGCCTTATGGAAGGTTTGGATTACAGCCCGGTAAGAACATTTAATAACAGCAGCAGTGTTCCCAAATTCCTTTTTCAGAGTTTGCACAACCAGCAAACAGAGCTTTAAACTCACACTGAAAATTGATACAATTTGTTTGTTGATATAGTTACCGTCATCTGCAGTTGTATAATTTATTATCACCTACTGCTGTTGGGGATAATAAAAGAGTGAGTGGGTTTTGAGATGTGAGTAAAACATGAGCACAAAATCTCCACTGGAAATACTGAGTCACTTAATAAACATGTAGACCACAAATTCATTTTACATTATTCATTATGCAGGTTACAGATGGGACTGAAATAGAGGAGTCTGCTTAGGTTTGTGTGCACATCTGCTCGAGTGGGAAGGAAGGGAATCCAGCTCTGGATGTCACTTTAGCCCATCTCCAAAGATAGAGGCCAGAGGGAAAGCTTGGATGCAACAGAGTGAATCGCAGCCACCTCCAGGCCCATCAGCCTGCAGTTTTATAGGTTTTGGCTGATCTCCAAAGCAAATGTTATTAAGAATGCTGCTGAAGAAATAGTGATCAGGGGTGTCTATATTCTTATAAGCAACAGATAAGAGATCAGAGACACCACAGCTTCTTTTTGACTCTGGTGTCTCTCCCCAGTGTAGCTGCAGCAGCAGCTGGACTTGCACAGCCTGGCCTGCTGGCAACAACACAGGCAGGGGCAGAGTCCAGATATGTCTACAAGGTGCTTTGTCTTAGTCATGTACACATGCCAGCCTAACACAAGCTTATCAGATGTCTGGTGGAACCATCATCTGACCCTCAGCTCTGAGGGACTGAAGGTGGAGCCTGGGCAGCACTCACTCACAGCCCCACAGTCAGACCAGAAGTTAGGACTGGTGAGGTAAGCATTCATTTTAGACCCCTGGGAGGAGAGAAGCACCTGCAGAGAGAAATGCATGGGATGTAAGCATGCTGGTGGGTGCACAGCTGCAGGGAGCAGGGACAAGCCAGCCCTAGAAAGTGGCTCTGAAGCAGGTCCTGCCTCAGAGCTTTAGCCAGAGGAATAAGGGCAGTGCTTCTTCTCACCTGGTGCACTTGCCTAACTGTGTGCCTAACAAGCAGCACAACCTGTCTTTTCAAGGCTGGAAACTTGCTCACCTGCTTGGGGGCGGAGGAAGAAATGAAACCTTTGAAGATTACGTGTAGATGTGCCAACTGGTGGCACCTGTCATAACATGAATAAACTACTAAGAGTTTGCATTTGCCATTTGAAGTGCACTTTATATGAGAAATACAAGGAAATTGGTGTTCAGTGTAAGCCCAAATGCTAATCCTGTGAGCATTTTGGAATGGGGGAGGGAATAGGAGGAATTGTGGGAGTTCTAACTGAATAATCCCCGCTGTTTTGCTATTATTTTTTTCAGCCATGGACCACTCTAAGTTGTGGCTCCTCTGGGATAAGTAACCACTTGCAGTTTTATCAATCACAGTAGAATGGACAGACATCAGTATAACTTCCCCAGACTGAAGCACTTATATGCTTTTTCATAGTTTTGCTGCTGTATTAAAAAAGGTCAATTATTGATGATTTCCAGGAAAAGCTCTGCAGTCACATATTTGTTCATTGCATAAGCCTTTAGATGTATCTCAATCATTAAAAGTGTTTCACTGTTCTTTTTTGGTTTTGTTGTTTTGTTTTGTTTTGTTTGCAAATGGTTGTGAAGTGCTGCAGTCCAAATGTCTAGAAAGGCTGTAATTTACCTGGATCCTCATAACTCTATTGTAATAAAATGGGCAAAATTCTTAAAAGCAACCTTAGTACTAATTTTTGCAGTCATGGTTTGACATTTAGATGAAAGCTAATCCAGCTTAAAAACACGAGGGCATTCAAGCTCAGGTGCCAAGGCATGGCCATGCACTCCATCTGCAATCCCTTTGTGCAGCTGTCAGAGTGCCTACAAAATGTCAGTCAAAAAGACAGGACCACCATCTTACCCAGAAATCACATAACAGGCATTCATATGTTCAGTGCATTTTACACTCTTCTGCACCTCTTGAAAACCCACTGTACTCATTTGCAGTTGACAACACATCCATCCAAATTCAATCCTACAGCAGTTTCCTAGGTAACTGGCACAGAAACCCTCTACACAGCAGAATAAGCCAAAACACCCGTTAGCATTTCCACTTCTTTGCAATCCTTTTAAAACATGCAAAGATACAAAAAAAAAAAAACCCCCAAAAAAACAAAACAAAACAAAACAAAAAAAAAAAAAAAAAAAAAAAACCAAAAAAAAACCAAAAAAAAACACACCACAAAAGCATTAAAAAAACCCAAACCCAAAACCAAACCAACCAACAACAAGAAAGCTGATGGCAAGGTAAGTTCAGCCTCTCTGTTTAACTTTCATCCAGGGAATTCTGCATCCGACAAAAATTAGCTCAGATCTGAAGACAAGACCAATTTAAGGTCTGAAATTATTTCTCAAGGGTTGGAATGCTTCAGGTTATCTTCACAGATCCCAAAGATCTTCCTGGGCTCTGACTCATGCCAGTAGTGTGGACAGATACTTCTGAATCACGCTGGGAGCTAACAACTTGTGTCTCTGCTCTCCTAGTCCCTCTTACCATTGCCAGGTAAGGGCTCCAAGGGCTGCAAGGGCTGCAAGGCAAGGACCATTAACTCCAGCCTATTAGTGAACTTCCAAGGAAGTGTTTCCTCAGATTGCCTTGTAACATTGTTCGGTTTAATACTCCCCCAGGATCATACCAGCTCTCATCTCTAGTGCTCTGCACCTGGCTGCAGCTCACGTACCAAGGCTTCCTCTGCCCACCAAGAGAGAGACACTCTGCAGTTCCCACTTTGGGACTGGTGTCTAGAGACTCTAGCGGAGGAAGAGCAGTGAGGGAAGGGGCAGAGGCCAGCAAGTGCAGCTGGTCTGGCAGTGCAGCTGTGGTTGCGGCAGCTGTGGCGAGGCAGAATGCATTTCCTTCTTTTGTGTGCAAGAAAAAAGCAAATTCTTGCCCTTGCCTAATATCCACATATGTTGCATTTAAGCACTGGAAAAAGAAGCTGCAGCCTGAAGCCAGGATCATAGAAGAGATTGGACTGCAAAGGTACGTTGACAGCCCTTCCTAGCATTAGCATGCACACACACACAGGGCTGATCCCTACAAAAAGGTGATTAAGGTGAGGGGGAAACCTGGGAGTGGCTGGCCTAAAATACCCTAAAGGGGAGGAGTGGGCTCTGGAATGTGCATCTGTAGGGCTTGGTCTGGTGTCAACTTCTGTGAACAAGTCCTGCTGAATCTTGCTCGCATACCCAGGTGAAGCCAACTCCGCAGGCTTTCACCAGCCCCATTCACGAGGAAGTGAGAGGGCTTCACAACAGGAGCTTGTATCTTGCAGGCAAGACCCTCCCTTCTCTGCCTGCAATTGTGATAGTTTGCTGAAGGGCAGCATGTGCCCATCAGACGGGAGTATAGTTCAAAAGAAGTGTTGCCTGCAGCTGTCCTCACTTCAGAGCATGTTATAGCAGGTCGAAGGCTGCTGCAAGCCGTGCCAATCCCTAACTAGAGAAGCTTTTCTAGCAACCAAGCATTGCCAGGACATAAGGATACAATAGTCACATCCCCTGGAGCCTCTTATGCTGGAGCTTGGGGGAAAAATTCCAAGGACACTTTCTGCTGACCTCCTGTGTATTACACAGGAGAGGGGAGTTTCAAGAAGATGGAAATGCAGGGTTAAATATAGGAAGTTTTGTTCTCTGACCTAGGGTGAGGCTGACACAGAGTGCAGCTACCCTGTCACGCTAGCTAATTTGAGAGCTGGTAGGTTTTACAATTGCAGACTTTTCTGCTTGAGATCTTCCAAAACACTTTACAACAAGTAAGCACTTCCCTCGTTGCCATCTAGCAGAACACTGTTGCTGAAGTGCAGCTGCACAAGTGGGCTGGGGGGGAAGGGGAGGGAGTGGGGCAGCAAAGCATGTTGTCCCCCACTGATCCTCAGTTTTATATCAAGTTCAGCATCATTCTTTCAGTTGTGCTCCCTTTTTAGATTTCCAGCAGCTGGGTTGGAATCCTAAGCCAGGGTCATGTGTTGTTAGCCCTACTGCTCTAGCACTGGCCATAGGCCTCAGCCCTTGCACATTTGCACTGTCTGATGGCCTTTAGTTGAACTATGAGATTCTCCGTGCCAGGTCAGCCTGAGCCCAAATGCCAGAAAAATTTAGTTTTTACTCCTTGAGGATGTTGTTGAGCTGAAGGCGTGTAGATTTTAACCCACTCATTTGGCAACCTAAATGCCATGCAAAGCTATATGGTGCTGCACAAAACAATCCTGTGCAGTTTCCTGCTTCAGGTCCTTCATGGTGCTGAGTGTTTTCTTATGGCTCAGGTGTCAAACTAGACATTGCTTCCCCAAATCCAGACTGCTTTTTTGTCCTCTCTCACTGAACAAGATCTTTCGTTTTATGCCCTTGTTGACTGAGCTTTCTTAGACAGCAGCTAGATGAACAGTACCTGAGGTATCAAATAATTTTGGTTGTCAGCAGTAATATCTTCTATTTTCTCCTTAAACAGGTTATCACTGAAGTTTAATGATACTCCAACACAAACTTTCACTGAAATTCACAAAAAATTCTCATGGTGTATCTGATTTGCAGCTTAATAGAAAAGTAAAGAAGGTGTAGTGAGGGTACAGCACAGTCTACCAATAAAAGCAGCACTTGGAAAACAAAATGAGGCTTGTCACTAAACGACATTAATCTGTCAGAGCAACCACTGCAAATAATGCAGGAATGGGGGAAAATGTGCTTTTTAAACACTCCTTAGTGGAACGGCTTTGATTTAAGTGAGTTCATAATCACTACTGAATCACAGAACAGGACAGACTGTTAAATATAACCATTATTTCTTTGTACACTTTATGAATTCCCCTTCAGAACTTTCGGCTGTTTGGAGAGCTATTACGCGTAACCAGCAGACCAGCACAGCCAGTGATAACACACCCGCTTTCACTGCACACGCAGGCAACATCCGACACTTGGGAAAAAAAAAACCATAAAGCTACTTTTCTTCTTTTTCTCTCCCCTACCAAAACGCCTGACAAGCCCGGCTCCCGCCT
>VZRZ01005515.1:338848-526185 GCA_013398175.1 Climacteris rufus | reverse complement strand
TTTTTTTTTTTTTAATCATTATAAGCGTCAGTGATAGCTGCTATTAGATTAGCTGTATGTGATATACCTTTGTTCTCCCAATTTAAGCCATCTCTCAACAGACAGACATATGTTTGGATAACTACTACAAGCAATAATGGAAGTGATTGTCTCTCTCCAACAGTGTTTTTTGATCATGTGAATATCTGGTTCAAACTGTTATCCTGGGTGATGTTTTTATTGGACAGCACCTGCTACTATGATCTAATGCAGGGAGGCCCAGTTGAACTTTCCAGAGATGACTGGGAAGCCCTACGTGTCAGGGGAGTCAATGTTGGATCCACTAGCGATGAAGGTGGAAATAATTTATACCAGCCTATTACCACACTGGACAGATCCAGTTCCTCCAGAAGGATCTGGGCAACTCCCATGAAGCATTTGTGGTCCATTCGGCCATAGTCTCCCCAAACTATTACCTGGAAGAACATAAAATTAAGGTTCAGCATTGTCTCCAAATCTGTGCTTATATGGGGTTATATACTTATACCCGTGCTTATGGATGTTCACTCTTGCTGTTATGTGTTAGCATAAGGAAAATGTTATTCTCAAGAGTGAATGATTGCTACCCTTCCATGAGAAAAACCTCATGGCAGGACAGGAGCAAAAGTCAACAAAACAGAAGTGTTTAATGCAATAAGACATTTTGCAAGTGTGAAACCACAAGCCACAAGGATGTGTTTAATGGTATTTATAAAATTAAATGCTTAGTGAGTTGGAATAGATTTATACATATTGGTTCCATTTAAGTAAATATGCAAGTGATTCTCCAAATGACAACCTAAAATGGGATTAAGAAGCAACTGACCTGAAGGACTTTACCCTGTGGACTTTCATCAAAAACCAGTGTCTGTTGGTACAAAGGATCAAGAGTCTTCCTTGCAATTCTTGTCTTCTTCTTAGCTATACATGCTCCATTTTCCAGTAAATACACTTTGACATATGGAGCTGCAAACAGAACATCACGAATGTTATGTTTGGACTTACAGAGCACATCTGAAATGGAGGACAAACGCCTTAAAAGGAAACGGAGTGGAAAGAAAATGACCCACGTTATCTTCAATGTATCTTTGCAGTTGTATAATCTGAATACAATTATATTCATAAAATAGATGACACAGCCCACAATAAATCAATTTGATTTTTATAAACTTGTAATGATCTAAGATGTTACTAACAACAATTACACTTCATTTCTGTCATTTTAAAACACTTTCTTTTTCCACGAATTAACTGTCACTGACAGCTATTCTGGAGTGTCTATAAATGCTTAGGAGTCAGAGATAGTTCAAAACAAAAGGAATATTTAAAATGCCACTCCAATAACACCGACATTAATTGGTCTTTCATCAGTAGCTCCTGAGTAGATTGCAAAGTACCATTTCCACTAAACGCTATCTAAAAGAACTGTTCCAGGTCTTAAAATAAGCAATGGTTGTGGTATTGATTCTAAATAGCCTCTAATAAATATTTCTACAAATAACTAGAACTTCAACCAATGTCCTTATAAAATGATACAATATTAAATCTCATTCATTATACAAATTATTGACACTGACACTAACACTTGCACAAGCTGCTGCCTTTTTGAAACACTGTTGTGTACAGAAGACCCTGGCACGAGGGTTTGTTAAGTTGTCTCTTCAAAGTACTTGCACCTGTTCTTCATCTCTTTTCATGGAGAACAAACACAAAGTACCTTATCTATATAGACAAAGCCCTTCTGAGATATATGACTTGCCTAAGTTACACAGAAATATTTCTGCAAATGTTCCTTCCAGAACACGTTGAGTTGCTGAAGATGATTCCTTGAAAGGTGGCATGCAACTGGCAGATACAAAGTGGTAAGAAGTGGACATTAGTAGCAAGGATATATCCACACACACACTCCTTGCTGAAAAGCAAACCAAACAAATGCAAATGTAGTGAAAGCTAACAAAGAGCTCAAAAATTGTCCAATCCCCAGTTCATCACTATATTTAATAGTGTTCGTTTCTATTCATATATTGTCTCTTTCTTTTCCATACCTGGGGTAGATTTGGAGCCAGGCTTTTGTGTGAGGCCACGGGCTCTAATGACTTCTACTTCTAACTGGCCTTTTTTATCCACCATTCCAATCTGGATGTCACCTGAGAGGGAGAATAAAGAAGCCCAAATTTTAGAGAAGCAGTACAGTGCAGGAGATGGGGATAAGAGTGAGAAAGAGAAAGACTAGTTTGATATTATTCTTCTGCATTACTGTGCTTGTTGCATCTGCTGATGATCCCTTTAACTTCTCCATCCTTAAACAATAATTAAATAATGTATACTTAGGGAACACGGTGCCCTCTCTTGGTATATAGGTTATACCAGCTAAAAAGAGGTTTTTTTTCTTCAAAAATTTCCAACAAGCACAGGGGTGACAATTTTTCCATTTTTATCAATATTCCACACACATTTTTGATATGAATAAAATCTCATGACATGTTAAAAAAAGAAACAGTTTTAATTTCTGAATAGTCAAACTCATTTCCCTGCCTGCAGAAAAAGGAAACTGCTTATTCTGAGACTAAGCACTATTCTGATCTAGATCAATAAAATACAAGGACAGGAAAGAATGCACTGATGCTCAAAGCATTATATATCTATGCTTTCATATATCATGGATTCAGCTGAGTAGAAATCTAACAGGTCACTTAGAATAAAAAATGCACAGTATAACATGGGCAGCTATGTGACACTTGGGAAAATAAATTAATTACATCCATGAAACATATGAATATGTATATATTTGGCATGTAAACTCTGATTGTCTAAAAAATCAAACTTACAAAGAGATAGTCCTGTACTATAGAATTTGGGGTCTGGATTTAGAAAGACAGCATTTTGAAATCAACTGGGCATGAGATTTTCACATGTTTCTCTAACAGCATATTAAAACAGTGTTTATACCTTGGTATGTGAGGTATGACAGAGCAGCAGAAAAGATTTTTTTATCAATTAAACTTTGCTTGAATAAACATAGCCCTGTGTTGCACTAAAAATAGTTCAGAGGACAATTCCAACAAGACTTTCTAGGAGTACATCTCTGTATTGGATATCCAAAATAAAACACACAACAGGGAACCAGGAGGGGGAGTGATAATACAGACATTTTCAAATCGTCTGTAGTGGAAGGATACCACAGAGCAGGTCTTCTAAAAATTGTTAAAAAGCATGATGAAGTGCTTTTTTGGGGGCCAAAACTTGAGCATTTAGTAGATACAGTAATTGTAAAAAAGTTAAAATAAACATTTTACTCATTATCTGCAGAAAAATCTTTAGTCACAAAACAAGATTAAAATAAAGAGACAGAAGAAATCTAATCCCTTATATTCATAGCAATAAATCCACTTAGATATTTATTGGACAAATAATGTCACAAATATATTTTCTTTCAAAATAATAATTAAAACATTAATTTAATAAGTTTGGCGATTATTAATGCTTTAGTAGCAATCATTTGGATTTATACAGCAAGTCTTGCCTTAGAGGGTACTCAGACCATTCCCGAGTTAGTTTTCCTTCTGCATGTGAACTGGGAAGGGAACAATTTTTTTTCTGTTTCTCTCTCCTTTTTCAGGTGTGTCTCAGTAGCCCTTCCTAAAGCTGGTTTTCCCAAGACAGTTGTATTGAAGCATTGGCCATTTATAATTTCCAGCAGGAGAAGTATCATTGCAGTAGTGGATCAAGAACTTCTCAATTAGCATCCTAAAGCATGTCTAAGAACTGCTCAGATATATAAGCAAAAAAAACAAAAAAAAAAACCAATCCCAAACCTTTCCAAAGATACTTACATGGCCCTGCACTCTTGCACTCTTTATACAACTCATATTCTGTTCATAAGCAAGCTAATTACAGACTGGTCTGGAACATAGAGAAGATCACATATAGCCCCAGGCGGCTGTTGTAGCAAAGGACTTTGTGTCTCTCATGACAAGCACTGGATTTATCAGTGGCTCATCATTGGGCATTGCAAATGTTTCCAGAAGTTTCACATTCTGGAGTTAGATCAGCTAAGCTTGGAAAAGTGCAGTTTGGCCAGAAACCCTCTGTCATATCCAATATAATCTGTGTCAATTAAATGCTGTCTTGGGGTGGCTGTATCATTTTCCTACGATACTGTATTCGTATCGTCAGCAGAGCCTTAATACAAGGTTATGTTTCCACATGGGACAAAAAGAACAGATCTCTGCACAGTGGAACTGTTTGTAAGGTGGACAACTCCCCCAGCATTCCTTCTTGCTGCTGCCGCTGCTGCTGCTGTAACATTTTTTTCCCTCTCTGCTTCCCAGCCCTTCTGTGGACTGCCTGCCTCGGGAAGAGCAGGGAAAGGTTTTTTTTCTTCTGTTTTTTGCCTTTTTCCTTGGACCTGTATCATTACCTGGAAGGGACTCTGGAATCATCAATCACCAGAGGGACATCTCCCCTCCCGGGCCTAGGGAGGCCTGGTGCAGCCTGTGCCGGGACCCCAGCTCCAGGAGACTAAACAGATGGAAGGGACTCCGGGACTTTTCTACTGAGGTTTTTTTCCCTTTTGGGGATTGATTGTCTGATATCATTCATTTGTTTGTTTATCCTTGCTGTGTCTGCATGCATATTGTGTGTGAATAAACAGGGTTTTTTTTCACTTTCTTCCGAGAATTTTCTTTCCGGACCTAATAAGGGGAGGGGCTGGTGAAACCGCCTTCTGTTTGGAAGGGGTTTTCTCCTGATAGCGTCTCAAATTATATCAATGCAAACTCTGAACAGTTGAGATTTTGCAGCGAGCTGCAATTGGAGAAGCCACAATAATTTTGAGTGGGAAGTAAAACCCCCATCTTCAAATTGCAAATAAGATTAGCCAACACCTCAAATGGAGCAAATACTGTTTGTCACCCTACTTTGGATGCTACCATGCTAGGAACACCAGTGACTGCATATAGGACCTTCATATTGACCATAGAGGAGGACACTTGGTGAAAGTCTTTTTAGTGCTGTAGTCTGGTACTGTATTCATTAGTTAATTATCTTATTATTCATTTAACAAAGGAGAACATATCATTCTTACCCATAGCAGGGGTTGCTAGTGTTTGTCGGCCTACTAACTGTGCAGGTCCCAGTCCATCGAGGAAATCACTGAACTGACTGTCAGCGCCCAGCCGTACTCCAGGAAATATTAAACTGAAACAAAGTAAAACCTGGTTTAGCATAAGAACAGGATTCATTTCAGTTGTCCTACAGTATTTACCTCAAAAGTATTACTGATGAGGCAAGCAGCTCAGGATGCACAACCATAAACCATTTTGCAGCAACAGGAATTATGTCTGCCATGGACCCCAGAGCAGTGTAGAGAAATTGTGCATGTGGACCCAAAGTAGTCCATAAAACAGGTCTTGCTAAGGAGTTCTCCAGGAGCAGTGAAGAGTCTGACAGGTAAATAAACTATGAATGACCTTGTATGAGAAAATATAAAAAGCTTCATTAAATTTAATAGCCTATTCTTCATTATCAAGTGTGTGATTTACATAGATCCAAGCCGCATTTGCATCAGTTAGAACAAACAGGGAAAACAGATGTATACACTAAATTAATCTGATTGCTGCAGCTGTTTAATGAAGCAGTAAACTGGCAGGTAGTACTAGTGGTGATTAGCGCTAAACCTAATGCCACTCTCTAGCCAAAATATTCTGGCAGATAAATCTGGATCTACAGGTGCTACCCTCTTTCAGGATACAAACCTAACTGTAACACATCGGCGCAGAATGTATGGAAACATTCAAGACCAGGCTGGATGGGGTTTTGAGCAACCTGGTCTAATTAAAGATGTCCCTCCCGACAGCTGGGGATTGGACTAGATGACCTTTACAAGTCTCTTCCATCCCAAACTATTTTATGATGCTATAATGTGTACTCTGCCAAGCTGCTTTCTTATATTCCAGTCTCCACTTTATTTTTAAAAGATGTACAGTCTCCAAACAATAACAAAAGAAACAAACAAAACAAAAAAGAGAGAAAAAATTATTCATGTTGAGAAGACTCAGCTTTGACTTCCTCATAACAATTATAAGGAATAAAAGTACAGGCTTTGAAGCAAGTCTAGACAACATATTCCCCAGGAGGCCATCCACCACTCAATATCTGCTTCTCTCTTGAAGGAAATTCCCTATCAGACTGTCATAAATAATAAAAAAAACCTGCCTAATAAAAACATCTAGTGCGAAAAGCTTTGATTTTTGCACATCAGGCTTGCATACTTCAGCCACTCAGTTCACAATTCTTTGCAAACCCACTAGTTGCATAGAAAAAGCCCGTTCCTTTCTTGAAGACTCACTGTTCTTACTATGCCTGCATAAATGTATTGACTGTCTGTGACAAAAGCTGGTCAGAAAATATCATAGAATCATAGAATATCCTGAGTTGGAAGGGACCCACAAGAATCATGAACATCCAACTCCTGGTCCTGCACAGGACAGCCCCAAAAATCTCACCATGTGTCTGAGAGCATTGTCCAAACGCTCCTTGAACTCTGTCAGGTTTGGTGCTGTGACCACTTCCCTGGGAAGCCTGTTCAAGGGCCCGGCCACTCTCTGGGTGGAAAAGCTTTTTCTAACATCTAGCCTAAACCTCCCCTGATTCAGCTTCATGCCATTCCCTTGCCACAGCATTTTTCATGAGAAAACTTGGATTTGCCAAAAGGTAAGCTTTTTCACAGAAGTTTAGTTTTAAAGCTAAAGTTTAGTTTTAAAGCTAAAGTTTAGTTTTAAAGTTTATTCTTTTTTTCTTTTTTTTTTTTTTTAATACAGTTTCTTTAGATGGAGGAAGAAAAGAATCTCAAGGTCTCCAGTTCAACCATTAGCCCACAGGTCACAGCAGTCACCTAACCTTGAGATACAGCTTCAAGGCCAACCCTTCTCACAAGACATGATCTGCTTCTCTCCCCAGTGGCACTATCTTTTCACTCTTGCCTCTGCTATGAAAAGTTTATTGCATGTTTCTTCGCCCTTTTTTCCCAAAATGTGTGACATTTTGCCACGGGTTGACTAACAACATTGAAAATATTCACTTGAGAGCACACTTCTGGCTATACATATGATAATGAAAGCTGGAAGTACACATTAATCTTAATGTGTATTAATTCTTCATTAAACTCCAGTTAAGGGTCAAGCAAAAGAACAAAACATAGTACCTGAGTTACCTACTGTAGGAATAGCTGACCTACACGTCTGATTGGTCTTTGGAAATGCAGAATGAAGCATGATATTGTCAATAAACTATGTGATCCTGGGAGTAAAATCAGTGTCAATGTATATGCACACACACACAAGGAAGGACAAGAAACCATAAGCAAACTTACCATAAACACCTCCCAATCATCATCATTACCCACCTACAGTAATGTCAAGAGTGAACTGCAGACAACACACTACTCAAGCAACCAAAGTCAAGATCTCCCTGATTTTGATGGGAATCTCACAAGACAGAAGAAAACCCCTTGCAAACAGCTTCACTATTCAGAATAAAAGGTGATGTCAAAAGAAGATTCAATGTTTACACTAGACGTAACATCTGGAGTTAAAGTGGACCTTTCTAATGCTAAAAAAAAGCCCAGAGAGGGAGGGAGAGGATGTTAGGATCAGCTGGCACAGTGCATGTACCCTGATTATGTGACAGAGCTACGCAGGTTCCCCTCCTCCTTGTAGCTGCGTCCACCTCATGTTCTACAAGTAAGCCAGTAATGCACATGGGGGGAAATGATTAAACAGTAGAAACCTGTTTTCTTGGTCATCCTTCTTTAACCATTTAACCTACTTATCTCACTGTGATCTCACTGTTAACCCAGTGCTGCTGTAAACTAACAGCATTCTATAGAACTCATGCAAATTTGCAGAACATCTGAGGATTTGATCTATAGCTAAACCACAGAATCACAGAAAAAGAGAAGACTTCAGAGAAGTTTTCTAAGCCACAAAGTGCAGTACCACACTGAACAGAACCCTCTGGTATCCCTTTTGCCTATGGTATTGTGTCCTGTTTAAGGAATGTTTCTCTTCTCTCATTGCAGCAAGATATATTTAACTGTTTCACCTGAGTTTTGTTATCTGCCCCCTTTGGCCCATACTCCCAAGATTCCCTTCAGAGTCACTGTTAGATATTGATGGTGTGCTCACTTCATTGGACTCACTGTTTCTTTACTCCTGACAGACTGGTGTAGAGATGTGGAGGTCAGGGACAATGTTTAAGGCTAAGGTCAGTACAACGTAGGTTTGGAGGAAATAAAATTGAGGTATACTGTGGATCAGGAATCAACCAGAATAATCTGGTAACTCTATCAAACCAAATGTCTCAGACAGAAACATAGTGAAAACTTAGGGTGCTAAAAGTATGCATCAAAGAAGCAGAACAAACATGGTCAGATGTGAAAATAGCAATTGCATGAGAGAGCTGAGGTAAGGAGCATTGTCAGAGGCAGAACTGAGGCTGGAGCAGCAAGAGATGGGGAGCAGGCACAGGAGCTAAGGAGGCAGAAATAAGACATGAAATACAGGTAGTGTGACTACCAGCTTATGATAGCTTGAAGACGTACTTAATTGTAAAAGGTAATTTTCAAACTAAGTCCCACTATGCACACACCCAGCCTGCAATATGTCCCAGTAAGAAGCAAGCACTGTTTACTTCTCAGACTTGCTTTCCTCACTGCCTTACTCAGAGGCTGATTCTCAAATCAGCAACTTATGTCTTTGCCTTTCTGTCCTCCAGATGCCTGTGACCTCCAGATCCAGACCTTGGCTGCCACAGCCTTGTCAAATCTGTTTACACACAATGATGGTGGAACAGAGGATTAAGCTGCTCCACTGAAAATGTCCTCACCATCAGTGCTGGGCTCCCACCTCTCCTCTCCACTGCTAACCAGGGAAACAGGCTCCCCTAACTCCTCCTTAGGAGGGTCCAGTTTACTGGGCCCTTTGTCACCAAGGTGAATGACTGGTGCCTTACAGACTGATGCTCCAGCATAGAGAGAGGAAGGAGGATGGCAGGGTAGAGTGTTGAAAGCGTAAAAGTAATGCCCTATCAAGGAATATATATTTCCCTATAATGGGGAAAACACTGGGATATTTTACTCAAGTCCCTCATTCTTTATCTGCTTTGGTTTTGAATTATTCATGATGGAGCCTGTTTTTCTTACATGGCTCTTAAAATTCTTAGCATTATCATGGAATTATAGAATGGGATGAATTGGAAGGGACCTTAAAAATCATCAAGTTTTGATGGCCCTGCCATGCACAAAGACATCTTTCGCTAAATCAGGTTGCTTAAAGTCCCATCCAACCAGGCCAGGAACACTTCCAGTGATAAACCAATCCACAGCTTCTCTGGGCAACCTGTTCCAATGCTGTAAAAAAATTAGGGTGGTGAGAAGATATGATGATGGATGAACCTTTACACGGATCCTTGCCACCACCACCACAGCAGTCTTGGCTCTTTGTACCTCATACAATGTGCAGCAGCAATTGTGGTAACATGGTAAGCATATAAAAAGATGAACCCAAAGAAGCCCAAATCTCATTTTTTTCCCAGATCTACAGAGGTGCATTTGCCTAACCCCATTTTCCCCTTTTCTGGGGAGTGATCTTCTGAGAATTCCCTAGGAACCACTGTGCCTTGGCACATGCAGTACAGTCCCACTGAGAACTGTGAGGAGGTTGGAGTATTCCTGCACATTTTTATGTCAGAACTGCCTTTGTTCTCCTTTCCTACATATCAAATTGTTCAGCAGTGAATGAAAACAGCTGCCCCATTCTCCTCAGCTGTGTGCCTGACTTCAATTGATTGGGCAGCTGGGCTCTGGGTTTACAGTTCTTAATATGAGACTTGGAGCAACTCCAAATTAAACTTTCTTTGTATATAGTATTACTATACAGAGTTTTGTATTACAGGGATTCACATACAACATTTGAAGTTTAACTCTGAGGCAATCCAAACATAAAGAAAAAGTACCCCTATGTTTTGTTTTGAATAACGCTGTCTTAATTGAATTGTCTTTTGATTAATAAAATGCCTACCTGCATGACAGGGAAAATGAGAATTATTAAGAAGTCCTCTCTCATTTTGAATTTCCAAGAAATTTGTGTTATGTACCTAATATAGGTCAGTTTGTCAAATGTTTCAAGAGGAAGAATCCACACAGAGCTATCCCCTTTAGCTAGAGTTTGGGACATCCCAAGTAATGGGAAAAAAACTTCTACTGCATTAGAAACTTCTCCTACATTACTGATACTTTTAATGCCACTTACTTGCCCTCAGAGCTATAACTATTTATGCTGCCATCAGTGGATTCTCGACTTGGCTGTCGAACCATACGACTTCTCATCTCTGCTGCCATTCCTGTTTCTGTGCTTCTCTGTATCGTGCTCTTTAGCTTCTTGCTGCCAGCCTCTGAAAGCAGAGAAAAAGAAGCGACAATTAGAGTGACAACTTAGAGCAAAGACTTTCCTTGCAGTTTTCACACAACAGTGATCTGACTTGTTCATTACTATTTAATAATATAAAAAGACTATTCTGATTGAAGAAGCAATCTCTCTTCCTCAGTTGCAAACTGGAAATGGCTTCTCTTTAAAAGGCTGCGACCTGAAGATCTTCATTAGGGCAAACTGTTAGAAAGGAGATGTCTTGCTAATAACCTTTACCCAGTTGGAATGTAGACAGGCTATGATACTGTCTACTAACCACATACTCAGTAATGTGCCTCTAGCCACCTTGCTGGGTTGGGTGACTGCAAAAGAAGCTACAATTCTCACAGAAAATAAAAGAGGGGGAAAAAATCTTTCATGCATTCCACAGAAAAATGTTAAGTACTAAGATACTTAGTATCAAAATGATAATAATGTGTTTTGACTTGGCAAAATCTTACTTTTCACTACAAAACAGCTTCAAAGTAAATAGTGAACTGTACAGAACTTATGATCTCAGCACTTCTTAAACAGAAATAACTCTTGGAGACTTGTTTGGGAAATCACAGAATAGTTAAAGCTGGACAGGACCAGTCGGTCATCTGATCCAACCTCCTGCTTCCTAGAGCATGTTGCACAGGATTGTGTCCCGATGGTTCTTGAATATCTCCAGTGAGGGAGACTCTACAACCTCTCTGGGCAACCAGAATCTAGGCTGGCAGATGAACACTAGAAAGTACCGTAAATCTTGTGAAATTGTTTAAAGACTTCATCCATTTGGTATAGCTTCTATCCCACATTCTTTAAGAAGCACCTGGAAGGTTTCATGTTTCTTCTGAGCTGGGAGAGCTTCCCATCCTTTACAGGTTATTTACAGGTCATGGTTGATCTAGAGTGAATTCTGCTGTCACATGGTAGAAATTATACTTCTCGATGATGATAGTTGTTCTCAATGAGCTTTAACTAAATTCTTCCACAAAAGTCTACATGTGATATAATAACATGTGTTGTCTTCAAACTCGGTGTCCTGGTCTTCATCATTTGGTTCAAAATGGGTAGCCAAATTTCAATGGGTAACATTACTTTCTCTCAGAAAGTAACAGATTTGACAAAGTTGCATGTAAGTACATGCTAAAACATTCTTGTGCATTTGCCTCTTCATGTCAGTGTTCCTTTATTTGCCTCTGCAACATCCACACTTCCTTTTCCAGGTCTGCTCCGAAAAACATCTGAAAAAGCAAATGTTTCTTCCACCTTCACCTGCTGTGGAGACTGAATTGCTCTGAAAATTTTTCACATTCCTGTTTCACAGGGATATTGTTGATGTTTAAAACTGACAGATCTTGACCTTTCATCACAATAAAACTTAAGGCTTTGGTAGCCCCACCATGGCCGGCCCATTGCTCAGGGTATTTAAACAGGCGGTAGAGAATAGCTGGCCCTCACTCTTTGGGTCTGCAGAACTGGTGGAGGGCAAGGAGAAATCACAACATGCAGCTATCAGAGTAACCTCTTTGAAGCTATCAGGGAAACAGCAAACACGGCCAAACTGAAAGAATTTGTGTATCGGGCTTAGGGGAGATATGCCCAGAGTGAAAGGGCATGTGGTTTTCCCCTTAAGCTTTCTGGACCAGGGTTGTTTATGTACAGCCACCCAGATGCAGAGAAACAAATGCCTCTGAGTGGAAGCTACTTCCTTCTGAGTCCCACAGCTCTGAGGTTTTCCTGTGGGCCGCTGAGCTCATCCACATTCCCAGTCCTTGGTCAGCTGAAAACACATTATCCAGTGCTGCTAAATGTGAGGGAGAGTAGGGTACGCAAGGTACACCAGGCAGACCAGGCTCCACTCCTAGACAGTGCAGGTCACTGAGGAAGGTATTTGCTGGAGCTTTGGTCACTGTACGTAGAAACCAACACTTTTTTCTGAACTTTCTCTTTAAAAACAGAGACTGTATTCAGCATATCAACACTGAAAGGCAGACTGGGCATCTGAAATGACTCAAAAGGCACCTAGGAAGTATAAACCACACACAGTCATACTCCAAAGCAGGATTTTCACATTTTCTGAAGGTATGCATTTTTCACCTATATTGTTTTCTCTCTCTTGCCAGGACCTGTCTGAAAGTGTCTCTGTTTCCATCTGTGCCTAATAAGCATGTGGATTATGTGGTTTACCCCCTGCTTTCTCTTCTCGAGCCAGCCAGATCAGGCAGCATGACCTGAAGGATATGATAGGGTAGAGCCTGAAATGTGTTCATCTGAATAGGGTTGCTTGTGAGTATTCAGGGCTCAGGAAAGGGAAATGATGAGACTCTAGAGGCAGCTACAAGACCATCATGGTCTTGGCACAAATTGGTAAAAAGATGTTGTTCTGGACCACGTGGTGGGTGCTGAAACTTGGGGATTAGAGACCAGTTGTTAGAACAACATAATTAATACAGCCATAGAAATAACCACTGTAAAAAATATCCATTGACTAAATTACAAAACGTAATATGTTAGCTTTGAACAACAGTAGAGATTGAAAATAGCAAGTGGATTTTTTTTTAAAGAGTAATGTTACATTGTTGTGGATAACATCAATACTGCTGCTTAAACAGACTTCTTTGCTTCACACATTTTAAATGCACAGACCATGAAGTAGGAATCCTTGTGTATGGACAAAATCAAGTCCAAAACTTGACTTGCTGAGCTGCAAGTACCAGATTGTCTTTTTCCAAATACTTTTCAAGTCACTGCTCTCTGTCTTACAGAGCTGGATTCCATTCCTTTTTCTTTTCTCATCAACACTTTTTTTTTTCCTGTTGAAGATTAAAAAGCATCCTTTTGCCTCCTCTTATAACTGCTATTAATATCCACAATGTTTCCTGGGAAAACCAGATCCTCCTATTTATTTAATTTTATAACCTCAGTCTTAATATTCTGAAGTACAATCAGAAATATAACAGTAACCCAACAGAATGATAAAATACAACAAAAGTTTTATGGCCATAGAGAAATTGCTTTTGCCCATGGCTAAGAACCAAAATACAGGTTTTGGAAGTTTTAACTTGGTTAGTTATGCATCTCATATCTTACATGATATAATACATTATTTTTCCAATTATAACACAAACAGTAAGACACAGCTTATTTTGTTAGTCTAGTCCTGTAAACTTCTCAGCAAAACCTGGTTCTGGGAGGGAGGGAGATGCTTAGCACACAGATGAGTTGGGAACTGCTTCTGTTTCTAAAGGCGCCCCAGTAACATGAACTCACTCTGGAATATAACAACAGTCCTGCCTTGACAGCACAATGAAATAAGGGATCCAAACAACTACCAGTGTTTTTCCTGTTATTGATAAGACTTTTTTTAAACTTTCATTTTCATTTTGTATCACTTTTAATCTAACAGTTCTGCATATATCTTTGGAATGCTGTCTTTACATTATTAATACAGGTTCATAAAATATTCAAGTTCAATATCTATGCTATGATATACAGAGAAGATTTTCTGCTTGTCGGGGTATTGGTTGGAGAATGCTTGATCCTGCTCCCAATCTTTATTAGTTTGATATGTAGAATTAAATTTATAATACATTAGTTATTTGCCTGCACTGTGTAAATTACACTATATTCATTGTGCAGACTGAAGATAAGCTGTCTCTATACTGAATACCATTTGGAGGTAAAATTTACCCCAAAATGGTCTGTGTGCTTCTGTCTGCTGTGTCAATGGCTTTCTGCATGCAGGAGTGCAGATCGATGTGCATAACTTACATGTAAACACTTGGCTTAACAGGTACAAGCTAGAGAAAAAATATTACAGTGCAATTGTGGTGAATATTTTTGCAGATTTAATAATTGATGCCAAAGGATCATAAAGCAGCCACCTGCAGCTACAAAATATACACAGTTTGTAAGCATTTTGCAATCATCAACAGGCTTGTAGCAGTCCTGGTACAACACACGGATGAGTGTGTGCAATGTGCCATTTCCATCTATTTATTATCAATATAGCCTATAGTGATTCCTGTTTGGGCTGACAAGAAACTGGTCCCTGATTTTGATTTTCACAGACAAAAGTAAGTTAACAAGACCCTGATCTGAGTAACCAAGCACAATGTAAAGCAAGTATGCTCTATCTTACATCTGCACAAAATATCAAAGCAATTGATGTGTCCCAAATTTCTGTACTTCCTAATCACTTTCAAGTACAGGAGCCAGGAGCTAATGACAACAGAATTATAGTGAAAGAGTCAATGATATTATGAAGAGATTTAAGATGGCCTACTAGAGATACCTCAAAGCTAGCATTTCTAAAGGCATCCAATTCAGAGGACAATGCCAGGACAGTCCCCCTTCCTTGTCCCCCTCACTTAGCAAAGGCACAACTGCACATGGCATCACCATTGGCCTGGCTTTTCCTCTGTGCTCTGTGTGGTGCCTGGAGGGAGTTACTACCTTTTGCTCTTGTTTCAGTATAGGAAGTCTGAAAAAACGGGCTGCTGGAGCAAGGCTTTTATCCAGGCTGCCAAGGCGCATATTACATGCCATGGGTCAAGGCCAGGGGATATACCATAATGTGCAAGGATATGAGCTTGGCCACTTGGTCAATAGGTCAGTGTTAGAGACCACTGTAGGGCAGAAGACAATCCTTACCTGGCCCTCTATGTACTGCCTACAGGGAGAGGTGCCTTAAGTGAGCATTGCTCAGAATCATACCTGAAGGCAACTAGTTGGTTAGGACCCAAAAAAGAAGCAAATTTATGCATACGCAGCACATGAGTATGTGAAAATTCATGATTGGTTCAAAAGAACACACTGGAGAATGAAGCATACACCACTGCTAAATCCACTAATGAGAGGATCATAAGAAGTGTCATTGCATGACTCAAGGGCAATTTATTCATGGTATCAAGCACACTCTTAAATCCAAGCCTACATCTCCAAGCCAGCTCTGTCTGAAACCTGGCAGGACTGTGACCATATGCTTGGTTTGTACACTGACTGTCTGAGACACCAACAAGATTATGCCAAGTGGAATAGTAAGGGTCAACCTCAATTTGAAGATCTATAAAAAGAAAAGCCAAGAGGCACATTTCCTTCTGGTCCTTTCTGATGTGTTAGTGATTTTTACAACTTCAAGTTTAGCTGCTTGGAGACCTGCTGAGTTACAGGTTCTGCAGCATCCCACTCACTTTGCATGTAGTGCTTTTAAACAACAAAATTTATTTACACATGAATTGACAAAGTGCCCCTTGGCTTATAGTCCTGAAACAGAGGGGAAAAAAAGGACATAAAGGGTTCAAACAGCATTTGTTTTTTTATATGTGTACATCTCTCAGATGAACTCAGCAGTAGATTGATCACTTAGACTCAAAGTGCACAGTGACTACGGACAGAAGATAAATAGTAAAAAATATGACATTTAAATACAAATATAAACATTACAAGTTTCTAGACTTTATATCATGCAATACTTCCGTGTATTTTCCATTCTGTGTATTGTGCTATACTCTCCTGAATATAATGCTGTTTCTAAAAAGACGTGAAATATTGCAGTAATGGTCTTTCAAATGTTTCTTCCAACTATCACAAAATACATTAAAAGAAAAAGGAGAATGCTGTTGATATTCTGTGGTGTTAGATCCTGAGGTTTAAAATCCAAATATAAACCATCATGTACTTCTTTCCATTTCTAGTTATTAAAACAAATCTACAAACAACACTTATATTAATATAAATTACAAAACCTTCTAAAAGAATATTCACCTTTTCAGCTGGGACAATTTATTGAAAAGAAATTTTATCAAAAGTTTGGAATAAACTGTATCTCACAGCTATATTTATAAATTCACATATTCATCTAGCAAACCCCTTTCACTTCCAATAAATATTTTCAGATAATACATAAAAGATAATGCAATTAGTCCATTAATATACACAATATATTTTTATGACATATGTAGAGCAAAGGAACAAAAGGAACAATCCTAACAAAAGGAGACTTCACCAAAGTGCTGTCAATGGTTGCATTAATGCTCAGATGGCATTTTAGGCAGTGTACTGCAGAATCTCAGCATTTGACTGTATTTTTCACTGAAAAGCAAACTTGCAGACTCAGACTCTTAACAGTTTTAGATTTCAAAGTAACTTTACTTCTCCAACAGCTCCTAGTGACTTGCATGAAGGTGAAGTAGCACTGTGAGAGCAAATGACAGGAATAGGTCCATGCTCAAAACAAAAGCAAACAAGAACTGGAAAATCAGGCCATTACTTACTATCTGACTATGGTCTCAAAACCTTAAACAACTGCTTTTACAAACTGTATCTCCTTTAGATGTCTTAGACATATTTACGGAAAAATAAAACTAAAAATAAAAACAAGCATGTGTTTTAATGTTAATCCTAACACTTACGATTTTTTCATGTCAGGGAAGAAAACCAGTATTTAACCAGGACACAGGTATCTTAAGGTAAAGCAAGGATATCTGGTCAGAAAAGGATCAGTTATGGCTTCTGGAATGACTTTATAAAGATTAATTTGTTTTGTCCACATACTTGCAATGAAAAGAGCCACCGTCTGTCAAGCAAAATGAAGCAATCAAAGATGATCTATAGCAGTGAGTTTCGACTGCTGGGATTGTGCTAAGCAGACTTTATAAACATACAGAAATGAAAGCATCTCAATTATCTTGTTCACACATATGCAAAAAGCTATATAAAACCAGAATATATTAGTGAAACTGATAATAGGTACACATGCCATGTTCTTCAACTCCTAAAGCCTATTTCAGTGAAACACAATTAGTAAAACAAAAAAGTCATGTCTCCAACAAATTATTTACTATATAAACAGTTTATAAAATATCAAGTTCACAATAACTTGCTTTCTCGTATACTCTTGGCTTTTTTGTTAGACTGGAGGAGAATGTGAAACAGAACAAAATAAGAAGCTCAAAAGAGCTGTTACCCCTTCCGTAATAACATTTTAATGTAAAAACACAGCCCTATATTACACCATTGTTTATAACCAGCCAACTCCTCTCAGAGAACTGATATATGGTATAGAGATAACATCTGTCCAAGGAAATGGTGCTGGGACAGCTTACAGTTAATACAAGAGGGGAAAATGAAATGCAGTGCAGAAAAAAAATAGAGGAGATTTTTCAGATAAACTAAACCAACATTTCATTTAATTAGGATTTATACATATTTAAGTAACTCGATGTCTTTTGAGGTTTTAGGCAGCCATTACAATTTTAGTAAATTTGAGTCTGTTCTTAAGTAAGTCTTCACAATTATAAATAGTTCAGTATTTATTATTAAAAACATAACATGACAGTATGATTACTAAAAGACAATATTTTACAAGATGATACAATCAATATGACAATTTATAAGGCATCACTAATAAAAGAACTCACTACTACTGTGCATTTTCAAAAAGTTTCCTGAGGCAGCTCAAAGTCTAATTATTTTAATAATCTCCTAAAAACCTGTATATTGAAACACTGGCAAAACCACTAGTGCTAAAGTATCTTCTTGTGAAAAGATATTACAGGCCTTTTCTGTACATTGAAAAGTTTCTGAATAATAGCTCACCCCTAATTTAATGGCACAGGATGGCACATAATCAGGAGACATTATAGCTTCAGAAACAGTCCCTTCCTTTTCATTTCAATTACCAACCAGTGAAC
Source organism: Climacteris rufus (assembly GCA_013398175.1). Taxonomy (NCBI): domain Eukaryota; kingdom Metazoa; phylum Chordata; class Aves; order Passeriformes; family Climacteridae; genus Climacteris; species Climacteris rufus. Next base: position 508,019 of record VZRZ01005515.1, on the reverse strand, counting down.
CAATCTAAAAATGCTTTACCTTTTCTGTAGTTTGATTTGCTCCGACTGCAACTTTCAAACCCTTTAAGTTTTATTTTACCACTACGAGCAGATCCCTTTAAAAATGTTACTAATCTGCCTTTAAGAGATCATTTCTAATATATCAGATCAATGTAGTAACACACCGACTCAGGATTTTCTTTAGTGACTGTAGCATTGCAAAATTATAACCCCACACTATCACACATTGCTAAATCAAGGCTCATGAACAGGCTCATGACATTAAAACACAGAAAATACAGGCTTACCTTTGGTTTAAGCAAAATGAAACATTGGCTGCGATATAATCCTTAGCAAGCAGCCAGCACGTAAAGCAGCTTCACCTTTGTTTAAAGAACTTGTGCTGTTTCTGGTTAGAATAAATCTTTGGGGTCCTGGTGGTGCCTCTCCCTCGTTATCCTGTAACCACTTGGCACTGCAGCACTGCGAGGAATGATCAAGTTGCTTCACTCACTAGTTCCTTTTACAACAGTGATTACATTACAGGGCCTTGCAGTGAAAAAAGTACTGAGCTACCTGCCAGCTAGCACTTCATTACTGCTGAATGGTTAAAAAATTCAGTCAGCGGTGTATTTTCTAGTTATGTGCAAGCACAGAAGACCACCAAAATATTCCTGGTAACCTTGATCAATGCATTTTTTCATGCTGCTGGTCAGAATCAGATAAATCCAGAATCACGTTTCTCTATCCTGGTGATTTTGACTCATATTGCATGAATTTTGGTACAAAACCACCTGAAACACCGCAAACTTGAGAAAACATCAAATTAGCATTAAATACTAAATTACAGTTATGCGACAGGAAAGTCTAAATGATGTTACTGCCTTAGAGGGACTTGAGCACAGCAGAGTTAAAGTTTCACTGCCTCTGCAATGCCCATGTGCATTCTGAGAACAGAACTTCATTTTTTAATCACTCCTTTCATCTTTAAACTTCCTTTTGAGGAAACGGACTTTGCCATATTTGTTGCTGTGTCATTTTTTTTAGTTTTTCTAACATTGTATTCTGAAAATGTATTATACTTTCATTTTGCAACTGGTTAGGAGTCAATTAATTTAACACACCTTTATATACTTGCCATTCAAAATTGTAGGACCAATGTGCCTTCTCAGGGTGATTAAAGACAGAAAGGAGAAAGGAAACTACTCAGCATTTGTCAAGCAAAAAGAAGATAACTATTTCAAACAGGATAATAATGGGGGAAAAAAATTAAAATGTGTGCAGTACAGTTCTGTAGATCTTCAAGTTATGGTAAAATTCTGATTATTTAAAGTATCATAAAATAATTGGATAATGGAGAAAATAATGGAGAAAAATGCTAAAAATTATACTTTTCATTTCAGCTAATAAACACATAGCAGGATTTATGATTGCAAATACTGTAGAGGTGACAAACTCAAAATTCTCACAGTAGTGATGCAGTATATCTCATGTCACTCCTATGCAGAAATGCCCACATATTTTCATTGCTTAGGCATAGACTTCCTATTTAGTGCAATAGCTGAAGTAATCTTTATCTTCTTGATATATTTAGAAATGATGCTTGGAAAACCAGAAAGAGAGTAGCTTATCACCTTTTTGAAAAATACATAGCTGTATGGTATGTAATTCTCTCATGATGTGTGTTAAATTAAAAAAAAAAAGCAAAATACAATTAAATGCAAAGACTTATCTCAGTACAATGCCATGGTAGGAATGCAATGATTTTGGTAGCTGCTAATGTGTGCACGTCACTCTCCTGAGACCTTTCTTCAGCATGTGCATGGCAAAGGCTTCAGGGCCTGCCTGCCACGTTGAGCAGTTTTACACAAAGCACTGCACATGTCAGGTGTACAGAAATTCCCTCCCACTCTGGTTCTTGCTCAGGGAAACTCAACAGAAGTTTAAAGTTGAAATAAAAAACGCACAGAGTGGGGAGGCTCTATGGCTCCATAGGCTCCCAGAAAGTCCCCACTTCAGTCACAGCCTTTCCTCCTTTACAGTCCTTCTCCTAGTCCCAGGAAAAATCATTCCAAATATTTCTTACTTGTATGACCAAACCCATTTTCCAGGATTAAAACTGTTTGACTTACTCTTCTGGATCTGTAACACAAAGGCTGACCAAAAATTTGGCTTGTTCTTCCACCATTGACTCCTGAAATATTAGCCTCAAACTCTCTACAGAATAAACTTTTCTGGGCAGCCTCCGAAGTACCACACCTCAAACAAACTTTCATTCAAACTTTCTACAAATTTACACTAAATTTTGCATGTTGTTTTTGAAACCTTTTTTGCACTACTGTGTCTTGTACCACCATCAGTGATCCCACTGAAGTTTCAGCTACAGTAAACTACAACCGTGCTCTTTTTCAGCCAAAGTACCAGTGCTAATGTTTACTTTGCTTTTGAATTTCTTTTAAAATGTAACTATATAAAGTCCCAAGCCAGTTAGGTTGTGATGACACACAGACATACCTCTCACCTATGAGGCCAGCCCAGGTGCCCAGGTAATGACTGCCAGAAGGAAAGCTAAAAACTCAGGAGAGGCTCCTTCTTTTGGTTAGCTAGAGTTCAAATCCAGCTAATGGTGGTCCTGGTGCACGATTTATCTTTTGTAACAGCTTTTTATTCACAGCAGTAGTTAAGACCGGTAAGTAGTGAGCAAGACAGTCACTTAATGTTTCTGTTTCCAATGAGCTGTTTGTGGCATTATGCTCAGACTGGTTTGCATTACTTACAGCCGTCAGTGTGCATGAACACCTACGGACTTGGGCAGCGGATCTGTGCTAGATAAACACTGCATAACTGTAAGATATAATTGTTCCCTTTGTGTTTATATTATTGAAAGTGGACAACTGCACACAAAGACTTAGTTTAGAGACAGATCGTTCAGCCAAACTTCTCAAATGAATCCTCGAGCATAACTCTGCTATGAAATCCTAAGGTTTGCATCCAATATTGCTGGTTTATGTCCATTATCAGATATTCATGGAGGAAAACACTACTGACAAGATATAAAAGTTCAAAACACAAAAAACCTGTCACAGCATCAGTATTGCTTTGATATCTGGACAAAGTACGGAGCAATGTGAGACAGCAGAATTTTCTGTAACACCTTGCATCAAAGACAATTAGAGGTTATTTTTGCAGGTCACTGTGTCTGCTCATTTCTTATTCTCCCCAGCTCTCCTCTTGGTTATAAACCTTGCTTAGCAAGGAAGCACTTGTCTTTCTCAAAGGTGAAGCAGATGAGACAACAGTCAAGAGATATGAGGCAAAAAGCGCACCAATACAGGAATAGTTGTCCTGTGTTTTCCCTGATGAATTACACCAAATTTTTATTACAAAGCAAGGGGTTTTTTATAGTGACTGTTGGCTTGTTTTCGAATAGATTTATCACATAATTAATCTGTTACAGAAATGATAAAAAGCTAAGAGAAATATAAGCACAAGGGAGAATTAGCCACATATTATAAATTAATATTTGAGAGCATCTGAATTACAAACAATAAATATTAGCAGGTAGTGAGCATTTTAAAGCCCTTTCAAACACAAGGCAGAATGACATGGGGAAAAAAAAGAAGTGGTGCTAATACAGCCTATCTCTACAGAAAAAATTACTCCCTCCCAAACTTCTAGTTATTTCTGCAGTGAAAACACTTCCAAACTGCTATGCCAACTAAAACACAGTTATGTGAAATACAGTGTTAGTGCAACCATGCATGCATAGTAGTAAGTTTAATGATCAAAGACACGTGTCTTGAACTAATAAAATACCCACAAATGTTGTTCCAAGGATGCTAGTAACAAAAAATACAATACGAAGCTAATTTCACTACTTCTGAACTATTAAGCAGGCCATTTCCCTCTCTATGTATCATTCAAAAGCAGATGCTAAGATTGAGCATTAAATTTTCCTTGCTAATTAAATTGCTGTATTGAGATAGAGGGCACAGACAAACCTATCACAGATGAAGAAATTACAACAATTTAATAATAAACTGGAAAAACAAAAATTGCATATGAACATCGGCACCAATGAAAATTAGTAAGGGCAGCAGAAAATTGCACAGCTCTGTATGAAGGGAAATTTTCAGATCCATATCATGATAAAAAACATCAAAATCTACAATAATCAATCAGCCAGTTCTGAACCATAGGTTTCAAATTCTGAATTTACTTGTGGATAGCTTATAAAAAGAAGGCTCCCCAGAGCATATGGCACAAAATTAAAATATAATGAAGAAACCTTATTTTCATGGTCCTCGGCTTACTATTGGTTAAACAGAGACATGCCTTTTACAGTAATTTTAGACTCTATAACTCAAGCCAAGCAGTACTATGTCTTTCCAGGGATTTCAATATATACTAGCTCATGGATGAAGATCATAAAATACAAAAGTAAAACAAACTTGCCTTTCATAGCAGGATTACACCATGGTGCTTGAATCTTGCAGAGCTAATGGTTTGAAGGTCAGGCTCTTTGGAACAGATGCACTAATCTCTTATTATCTCTATATTACACAAATTATTTCAGATAGTATTTTTTTCTTGGAACTGAGAGATAAAGCTCCATTTGCTGCTCAGGATTATTGTGATCATTAATGAGAGTGGTTCTTTTTTGGGTGTGTTAAAAGTGTGAGAGGGCAGATGCTGTTGAGTACGGGTTGGTATAAAAATAGCAATGGCCAATTAAATAGCAGGCAAAAGTCAGACATGTAAATTCCACGCAGGTAAGATGTTGTCAAAATAAGGATTAAACACAATATATGCACACACACAAAAAAAGAAAGAATCCTATGTACACAATAAATCAAATCATATGAGGTAAAATTTAACATCAAAACACAATCTTGCTTTATTGTTAAGAAATACTGTTTAAGGAAACATGCAGCTTTGTTATTATAACCTCCATAATAGATCAGATTTTAAAACTCCATGTGTACACCAGAATCTAATATGACAGAAGATTTGAGAGAAAACAAAAAATAAAATGTGCATAAACCCTGGCTTATTTATATAAAGACGATATTTCTACCCTCCTGAATAAGTAAGGTCTGGATGGACATACTACAATGGCTAATTGGCAGGCAACTTCTAATAAAATCACAATAAAAGATGATATCAAGAGCATGCAAATATCACAAAAGAGAAAGTTTGTGAAGCTCCTTGATAAATTAAAAGATATAGCTACTGCCAGAATAAGAACATTGTAGCAGTGACTTTGAATAAACTTAAGTATCATATTATAACTATTTCACAGCCTTTAAATCACAATGATTATGTTATTAAATACACCACCTTTAGGCTATGACAAATATTCAAATTAGTATGTCAGGTATGAAAAATAGAATTATTTTTGAAAAAGAATCTGCAATCACAAGATTTGCCCCATCTATTAGTGACACAGCACTCAAGACAGGTAATGAAGACAATCTCTACTTTCTTTTGAAGTGAGTTTTAATGTACCTCTCAGTGGTAACAGGAGCCAATGTTACTGAAAGATGACTCAAATCTAAAAATTGTTTTACCTAATAAATCTTTTATACAATGTTCCTGATTGCATACTGTTTTCAGTAGAATATTTTTATTAACAGTATTTCCTATTTTCCTCAGCTCCTAATAGATGTATTTAATTTTTAACAAGAAGAACATATTCTAGAGGAAAATTGAAAGCATTTCTCTCAAGTAAAGAGCTTCCAATATATAGTCAGAAAAATTCTTAGAATAATTTATGGTTTTTTCCATTGAAATGTGTAAGTAAGATCAATCTTTCTAAGCCTTGTCCAGTGGTGTTCTTTCTCTGAAGACTGTATTATGTGTATGCCACATTGGGAAAGAGGAAGATGTACAGTGAAAACCAAAACTTTTCCAGAGGTTTTAATTTCTTTATGCATTTTTCTCTCATCCCCAAGGGAACTTTGGGCTACACAGGGTCATTAACTATAACAAACAAAATATAAAAGCATGGGTATTTAAAACAAATCCAAACTGCATGGTGTTGTTGAATATTTTCTTTTCAAAAATTGAAGAAGTGGGGTTTTTTTTTATCTTACATATTCACAGAAACATGCAGAATTTTCACCAAGTCCAAGCTCATCATGTGTAGATCTCCATGGGGCTATTGCTGTGAAGCATACATAGGATTGGACCTCTTAATACGTCATATTCCAATATGTTTGTAATGTGACATTATTTGTTTCAACTGTGATAAAAATAATATACTTTAGAAACCAAAGTTAACTTTCCTATAAACTCCTGTTCTAAGCACAATGGTGGCTGAAAATTTGCAATAATTACAATTACCTTTCTACTAGGGTATGATTTATATAAAACGGTTTAATGTAACTCTCAATCTGTGGGTTTATATTATGTTCTGTTTTATTCATCCCAACAACACAATGATAAATAAAGCATCAACCCAGAATCATCAGGAAAGTCTGGTCTGCTTTTCTTCAGAATTACAAAGGGAAAGGAGAACATCTTGTGTACACTTAAGTGATCTATTATCATACCATCTTTCTATTCAGCAAGGCAGGTAACCACAGTATTTTCAGGTATTTTTGGAAGATAACTTTGACCGTGACAATCTATGATTTTGGTAAAAAATCCCAGCAATAGGAGTAAAAACATCTTGTTACAGAGAGCTGAGCACTGTGCCATCAAGTAGAATAACAAAAGTCACCATGATATGTTCTGAAGTACAAAACATGAGCTGAAAGAACAGTCAAACGGATGTGAGGATAAACATACACATTTGCAAGGTGACCCAGAGATGGATGAATCTGCTTTAATTTGCTTCAATGAGCTGTTCACATATCTTAAGCATTTCTTCACAGTTCAACTGAGTTCCCAGCTTAAAAGATTTTGGGGATCTTTTTACAGTCAGGTCCTGACTCATCTTGTGGTTAACATACTATCACTAAAATATGTCTACTAATCAGGTACTACTACTTGGTCATTTAGCTAATTTTACACTGCAGAAAATGATCTATTGTATTTACCCTGAAAGCAAGTAACCTTTAAAGAGTAATAATTAAAACCCCCCAAATAGAAACACTCTTACTAAGAGGACACAAGAAGTGAAGCCGCTAAATGAAGCCAAGAATAAATGTATGTACGACCCACATTACACCCCAGCAGCAGAGGTGAGTCCTACTTTAACATGTTGTAGGCATCAAATATTGTATTGCTTTCAGCCACAGATTCCCATTTCAAGAAAGATAACACACTCCTTGTTTATAATGTAAACATTATTAAACATGTTTAATATGTAAGTGATATTTAGACACACTTGAAAGTATAGAAATTTAAGGTCCAAAGGACTCTTTCCTTAAAAAAATACCCCAGTCTAAAGATTACACACAAGTGGTTATACACATCCATCCACGCACACTAGATTACTGAGATTACTGTTTCTCTTACCACATGCTCCTAGGTACACAAACTGTTACAAATATTTTTAATCTCGCAATTACAGTCATAAATTTTTTAGGAAGTCTTGGCTCTTCTGCAGACTGTGAGATTTTCAGTAGGTCACTTAGAGTCCTGGAGTTTGCTCCTCAGTAAAATGGGACAATGGCACTTACCGTTCCTTTGTAAAATGCTTTAAAGCCTATGGCTGCCAACAATGCAAAGAACAAAGAACCATCACTACTATTAAAGAGGTCTGACATGAACTATAAAAGTCAGAACATAAATTAAGAACACATAAAATAAATTGCACTACAAAGTTCAACAGTACACATTTACTATAGTAGCCATAGCAGTTCTTGCTCCAGTTGGGATTGCAAAATGACTGCTATACTGCTATTACAACTCTAAGAGAAAAGTTTGTACAACAAACAAACAAACAAAAAAATCTGCAAAAGGTCATCCATTTATACTACAGAACAGTCTCATTGGATTACCAAATTCTTAAGCCTTGAAATCAAGAGGATTTTTAAGCATGAAGCTCTCAAGAGCATTAGATTTCTTAAAAATAAGCATATCCTGCCGACAAAGAGACCATTTTTATGCATAAAGTGAAACTACCTGTGCATGTAACATGTTGACTGGCATGCCTCTGGGAAGGTCTTTAAGGGAAAAAGGAATGTTGCAACACAAAGCATCAATGTTCACTTCTCAATTTTACAAATTCATTTCATTCACAGTTCTTTTACAAAAACTGATGATCCTACTTCTCTGTGGCACATGGTTTCTGTCATAAGTACTGTCAATATTGTAGTCATGGGCACCACAGAACACAGATAAAGAGCAACAGATGACAAGAAAGTTGGGAGATGTCATATCTGTCACCCTAAATTGACATCACAGAATCACAGAATAGTCTGGGATGGAAGGGACCTCTGGAGATCATCCAGTCCAACACCCCTTCCAAGGCAGGGTCACCTTGAATAGGTGACACAGGAACACCTCCAGGTCGGTTTTGAATGTCTCCAGAGAGGGAGATTCCACAACCTCCCTGGGCAACCTGCTCAGTGCTCTGCCACTCTCAAGGTAAAGAAGTTCTTCCTCATGTTGAGGTGGAATTCCTTATGTTTTAGTTTATGGCCATTACTCCTTGCTCGACACCCATCTTTGAGATATTTATGCATATCAATGAGATCCCCTCTCAGTCTCCTCTTCTCTATCATCATCCAGCCTCCCTTCTTATGGGATCAACCATTGATCCAACTGGACATTTGATTTGCCTCACTGTTTCTCTTCCTCACTTTTGACTCGACTAAAGTTCATGTTGTCCAAATATATTTTGCTCTTTCAGCAACAGACTATTTGCAACTATAAGCAAAAAGCAGTATTTAAACAATACTAAGAAAGCACAGTATTGACAAAAGCATTGGCACAAAAAAGTTGTGTTCCTCCAAGTAAGACTAAGATAACATATTTACTGCTCAGTGTACAAGCACCAGACACGTGGCAGCACTGGATGAGTACCAGCACATTGTGGTTTGCTGTGCTCCTCAATTGCCCTTTGAAGACTTAGAGCATTATCATATTCCCAGCTTGAAAAACTGTCAGTACCATATCCTAGAAAAAAAGTAATATTTTTATTAATGGTACAAAAAACCCCAATATTATTAAAGTACTTATATTTTCGTCATAAACATTGTATCACAGGACAGTGCTTTTAATTCTCCTTGACTGATTATGATGTATCATCTTGCTTGGATCATGGTGGTTGTTCTGAGAGCACAACTAATTCAAGTTACAATAAATTCACAATTCACTGTGTTATTTTCATCTACACGGTTATTCAGTTTTTGTTTTGACTGGAAAGATGCATAGCAATTACACAGTATTAGTTTTAATTATGACATTTGCTTATCAGAAAAAGTATGATATTTAAGGATGATCACCAGACATTGGATCACGTTTAAAACAATTAACCAATGTACTTAAAGATTTTTCATGGCCGTACTTCTGAGTCTGACAACCTCAATTTCCTTAACAGAAACATATTAATGGTTCCTTTCATGCAAACAATTGATACAAAAATATAAAGCAGACACACATAACTGTACCTCTTGATTAGCATTCACACAGAGTCTTAGAAAACTGACTTTATATCTTATGGATGCTGAGCAATCAGCACAGCAAATGAGAGAAACCACTTATGAGGTAGAAAACTACTGCATCTTAGTGAGATCATTATCTGACTTACAAAAATAGAATCAGAAAACTTAAGACAGTTGTACCTATGGAAAATAAGTGTGGCAAAGGCACTCTTGCTTTTGTAATTTGAACTTTGCTATGATGCAGAAATATGAGGTTCAAGCCTGATGCTGTGACACAGTTTGCTATGCATGTTGAGCTGCAAGAACAAGTGGCTACTTTGTGTAGCCCAGGGGTGGTTATTTTAAGGAAGACGTCCTCTATCCAGGCAGCTCTGCCCTGTGCCTCTCCTCCATGCAAGATGGGCAACAGAAAACCTTGCAGGATTCAGCTACAGGATATGAAGGATTGGGGCAGCTGAAAGCCCTTGTTTCTGAGGGGAAGCAAAGAAAGGGCTGGGAGCAGAAATAAAGGGGGCTGGGCACAGGCTAAGTAGGACTCAGCTCACTGAACTTCAAGTGTCTATAGATGCTGTGCTGGAGCTAGTCATGCCAGAGTCCTTTTAGAACATATAGAGAAAAGCAGAAATTTTAGGGGGCAGTCAGTTTTTACTATTTCAGACATTCACTTGAGGATGGATAAGCTATGGGCAAAAGTGAACATTTCTCTCTGGTGGCTAAAAAGAAAGCCTGAAGTGATGAACTGACAGCTACTCTGTGGACACTTATACTTGCTTGGACTAATACCACACTTTGTGATTACAGTTCCTGGTCCACTTCTTTGAAGAATGATGCCTTTCTAATTGCCAAGGACAGGGTTCATGTTCTATATCCCACAATCCCTCTCCAGCTCTTGAACTACAGCTCTACCATGTAGGTCTGTCGAGAAAAACACCATGTGAGAGACATGGACTCATGGGATTCCTTGAAGAGCTGAGCAGTGAGAATTACTGGCTGGAAGATTTCTGCTCTAGTCTTTCTAGATGCAACTTTGGGGTTTTTATTTTTTAAATTAAAAATGAAACAATCCGTGATATCAAATATTCAGTCACCAGCATTTGCACAGAAAGATTTGTCTCTGGACCATAGTGACTAGGACTGGAGAGGGGCTTTTTGTCCTGTACAGAGCGTCCCCCAGCCCAAATCAGTAAACTTTAAGTGGTATTGCAGTAGCCTGCTACAATCTGAAAGTGATTACTGGGAAAAGTCACTCTCCTGGGATTTTGATCATGGGCAAGCTTTGGACCAGAAACTACTATGAGGCAGACTAGAGAGAACCTTGGATAAAAGGAGATCTCATAAATTTCATGACATTGTTTCCAAGTTGGCCATAAACATAGCTATCCCCCTGAAGAACAGTAAAGGGGGATAAAGGCCCAAACCCAGGCATGGAGCATAAAAATACTTCTTGAGCAAAAGTAAATAAAACTGTATTTGCAACTATGTAAATGCTGTAAAGAAAACTCTAAACTGCTACTCAAACTCATCACAGTTTCTATGTCACCTTCTCAGCCACTTTTTCTTCCGGATTCCCCAGTCAATGACAGAGGTTCAACTCTTAAGAGCTAACTCCTGACCTGTGACTATAATCCCTGCATAAATATATTAAAGTTGTCTGTTCAAACACATGCTAGAGATGATAGCTCTCTTCTTGCTGTGCTATGTAGCCAGAGCTGTGAATTTTTTCACATCTGAGGAAAAGTAAGTGCACTATAAATGCAACTCAGTTCTGTCAAACCCAGCTCTTGGGGTGGTTGTGCCTCACAAGGACCATTACTGAGACTCCAGTGAAAGGGTTTGGTTACTAGATTGGATCCTGTGTGTGACCTTTCATAAGTGACCCCTTCACAGTGCTGTGGAGTACTCTACATAGGCAGAAGAACCTGGTTCTTAGCAAGGTATACACCTAAGTTAAAAACAGTTGACTCTCTCAAAATGTTTTCCTGGTAGATTATTCCTTTACTATCAAGAAATACTTCTTCAATGGATTATTTTGATTATGCAAAAAGAAACCAACCATACCATGTATAAAACATGGAGTTTGTTTCCTTTGCCCCTTGAACGTCTTCCTGAATTAACATTTGGAGTCCAAACTGAAGAAAGCAGATGAGCACTGTCAAAGAAATCCCCTCACCCTGCCCTAACCATGAACTCTAGAAAAGAGATGTTCCGGCAGAAGATCATTAGCAGAATCATTTTCAAAGAGAGAGTAATGGGTAAACTTATCTACTTTTATACATAAATCCTAGGTCACATCTATACCTAATTAATCCAGTGTTTAAGTCTAGCCATGCTCTGAGAGAGAATACTTCACACCATCAAATCTAATCAAATGGTAAAGCTATAAATAAAGCCACCAAGAGCGATGTGAAAGCAAAAGTAATCAAAACAGCAACCCTGAAATTCCTGCCTGGAAGAGCTTTTGGATATTTTAACTTGCTTTATAAACAGGAAATCCATTTGCAAGCACCTGCGCTAAGATAACTTGTCAATCTGACAAGTTCTGTTCTGAGACCAGACAAATAAATTGAAATAAATGGATTCTGAAGACACTGATTTTTATCCCAAAGACACAAAATCTCCCAAAGCCTCCCCAGGCTTTCAGTCGTGTTTCACATTGATATTTTGCAAACACTATGTAAAATCAAAGTAAATCACTCAGTTAACCTAAGCTTCAAAGACAGGAACTGTTTTGGGGCAGCCACCGTATCTTATCTAACTATGAAACTCCTGTGCTTCACAGATCACAGAATTAAAGCAGAAAGCCAACTGCCTACTCTGGGCTTAGCAGTGACCTGGCTTGACCTGAAGCAGAGTCAAGCTGCCATCACACAGAGAATTTCTGCTGGGACTGTCAGACATCTAGAGCTTCCAAGAAGAAAAACATCTCACTTCTAAGATTCCTGGTAAACCGATCCTTTTGAAGTGATTAGACACCAGAAACGAAATTTTTGCAATATGAAACATGGCTATATGGGTAAATGAAGTAAACTATATGTGTCTGTGAGCATCAAGGACTTCTATAAATACTAAGTAATTTCAAAGCAATTCTCAAGGTAACTTTGAGGATAAAACTCCAACAGTTTATTGAACAAATACTGTAGTTTAATCTTTCAGCCTTTTGAATGTCTTAAGTCTATGACACTGTGGTTAAATATTTGTAGACTTCAGTCTGAAAATGTAAACAAATTGTCCAATTTCCATAAATTCAAGCAAGCTCAGGGATCAACCTTCTGAGAGAGACCTGAGGACACACAGAGGCCACACATACTGTTCCTGAGGTCTAAGTAACTATACTGAGGTTTGTACAAGAGGAAAAACAGCAACTCAACTTCAACATTGCACAGTATTTTTATGCCGTACCTGGAGTAAGCTAGAGTAAGTAACCAACATGTTTAGCACCTAACAGCATGATAGAAATCAATACAGACAGAAACAAACTTATCACTTTGCACTACCGGTCCCCTTTCGGAAATTATATGGCCATCACATTCTGAAAATTGCTTATCAAAATAAGGAAAAGCTGGCAGAACATCCAAAAGCCTAATGAAAATGGTAAAAGTATGCCACATTTGATAAAAAGTATTTGTAGTTTGACAACATGCCAGTGACTTAGAGATCCCATCATCTCTAACTTCCTGGGATCTCTTTTTCCTTTGTTTTTTCTTAGTAATTTGAAGAAAATTTAACAGATGCAATAAACCATCTAGTCAAATGGAGTGGTCAACAATCATCCGAAAGTAATTTAAGTACTTTAAATACCATTACATGTACAAAGGAAAAGACAGTGTAAAAACAAAAGGATATATTTGAATATAAACCTGTTAAATCCTCACTCGTCTCTGATTGATTTGCTGAGAAAGCAATCACATCTGCAATGTTTTGATGAAAGCCATTCACAAGCCCAGGGAGCAGACATTTCCAGGGGATAAAAGCCACTGCTCATCAGCTGCATTTTATGGATGAAGTGCAAGCAGCTGCCACTGAAAAGCCAAGCTTTGTACTGAAGAAGAAGAAATTAATTGGGTGCCTCAATCCCCTTTTTCCCTTCTCTTTGTGTATTAGACTGGTTGTTGGGAGGCAAGTTTGGACTAGCAAGTAATATGAGGTGCCTGTTTTCATCTCTTCTTTGTTCTATTTTAAGACTTGCCAAAGTGGTTATTACTTATGTTAATTTAATTTATAAGCCATCTAAAGTATGAAGAGGATTCTGGGCAATAAAAGCTAGACAATCAGAGATCTAATTCCTCTATCACACAGTTTACATTAAACTGCTGCTCCTTCTCTTCTTGGAAACAAAGTCAACATTGGACTGGCCGATAGCCCTGGGGAGCAGAACCACTGCCTGACTGATGCATGTGGGAACAAGGCCAGTGACTGCCCTTGTTTATCCTCTGTCCACTCCTGTCTTACCATATTGCTCTTACCTGGGTCTCTGCCAGCTGAACTCAACCTCCTTTCTCAATATCTAAAAAGTACTGGAGAAGGGAGCTGCTTTTAGGACTGTACCTCACCTGTGCTCAGACTCTTTCCTATTGATAAGCACAGCTCCTACATGGAGAGACTACATACTAAGAGGGCTCTGCAAAGGTGGGTGAAAGTTTTCAGCTGAAATTTGTTTAAGAACAAAAAGAAAAGATTCAGACACACTGAAATGTTTCGTGAACTGATATTTGCTCTGACGCTGTTAGCATTTTATTTTAAAATGTGATTAATATTTACTCATATTTTAGGAAATACTCAAGCTAAATCTTGTCCTTTCAAGATGGTATCATAAACTTTTAGATTGGAAATAATTTTTCACCCATCTTAATAACTTGCAAAAAAAAAGAGAAATTATTTTTTAAATTACATGAATATTTTTTCACAGCTTTACTGAGTTCTGCGTATTTCATTACTCATGATACACAATTCAGAGAATCTAAGGGCCATTATCTGTATTGTAGACTACTAGTTACATTGTAGATATGTATACAGTTTATTTAATAAAAACACTAACACAATCAGCTGCAGTAAAAGCAGCAAGCTTTATTACTATTATTGTTATTATCATCATCATCATTATTTTCCACAAAAACCTCTTAAAAACAACTATTGAAAATCTTTTTTGTCCTAGGTTAGATTTACTGCTTTTCATTTGGATTCTCTTGCTACTACTTATATTCCCAGCCAAAAAAATTAACTGAGAAGACCCTCAAAGTTCATCTTCATATTCACATGTAAAAGTGCTAAGTAAGATTAAAATAATGTCTCTGTATCTAATAATTCTTTGGATTCAGCTAAATGAACCTATTTTTAAACTCAGCCCACCAATGTCTTATCATCAAGTTACCACACATTTGTAAAAATGTTTGATAAACAACAACAAAAAAAAACTTTCATGATTTTAAAAAGTCAGTTTTATTTTCTAATAAATAGTTTCTTGACCACAATGGATTTAGAGATACAATGTGAAATACTGAAATACTGTGAGGCTATCTCATTTAAAAAAAAAAAAAAAAAATCAAGGTTTATGTTGGATAAGAAAAGGACTGCTTTTGAAAGGAAAAATAATCAGGTCTATCAAAATGAAGCTTGATCATCTGACTCTAAACAAAGAGGGCTTTATTCTTCTGCAAGAAAGGAATGAATTCCTGTGCCACAGAGGAAGAACATTTTTCCTGTAAATGACTGCAGGTACTCTAAAACTTTCTACAAGCTCCAGAATGCCACAATCTGTGGATCTAATCAGACAAGAAGCATATGAAGAGTAATAAAATACAAGTTTTAGACTGACATTCTCTTAAAAAGAGGCATTTACATAGAAATTTTTAATGTGAAAGTAGTACAATTTTTTCCCTCTTGGCAGTCCTTTGGCACCATTCTATTTCCTTTTTCTGTCATAATTTTGATATTATTTCAACTCTGTGTTTATACTTGCACAAAGTAAAGCTTGTGAACACAGTGTGAACCAGATGAGAAAGCAAATAAAAATCCTCTTTAAACAGAGCTCAGTTAAATATAGTCAGAATTATAAGTAGGCCTTTTTACAAGACATTTTGTAAGAAAATGCAATATAAACATAACAGTGAAGCTAGACTTATTAAACACATTTGACATATTTTGAAATTATACAAGACATGCATTTCATAGTTTAGACATAATCAAGATTATACTTTCGGAAAGCTATAAATTTTCCTAAACCCCACACTACTTACATATTGGAAATAGCCCAAAGTACAGTTGCAGTAATATCTCTACTTAAAAATCTAGGGAGGAGTTGCAAATACAAAAGCAGAGGAATACTTTTGAGTACAAGTCAAACAACTACATAACAGGAGGGAGAAGTCACAATTTGCATTTCAGGAAAAAGGAAAAGAGCCACATGTAACTCAAGCCAATTAACTCAACAGAGCAGTGGGACTTTGTTTGAAAATACTAGCCCTTATTAGGAAATCTTGGAAGATGAGAAGCTGGAACTGAACTATGTTTCTATTAAGGGTAGTGAATTCCTCAGCAAGACAGCAACAGTAAATAAAAGAGAACATGCTTACATTCACTCAACAGTTTCAAAGAATTGAATATCATTACTAGAATAGAGAGTTCCTCTTACAAAAATAATCAGGTCTTTTTCAGATCGTTTTCAATATTCTTCTTCATCCCCATGTTTATCACCCTCGCCCTCTTCCCCACCCCTTGCTGCAGAAAGATTTGGGTGCAGGATTGGCTCAAAGTTTTTGCTGAGTCCACGGGGTGCTCTTTGCTTTTGGGTGTCAGGTATAGAGCCCAGATCCTGTCACCATTCCTAAGGCACCATGACCATGCCTGCTGCCTCACTACAGACTTTTTTTAGACTGGCTGAAAAGAGAAATCCCTCTTAATGTCAGTGTCCCTTCATTCTTCTTTTCGTGCAACACAGCCATTGTCCTCATAGATCACCACAGCTATGCAGAGCAAGCTCCAAGCGCCTGCTCTGGGAAAAATAACAACCCAGATAGGGAAGACTCTCACAGAGATAACACTGAGCAGACAAACAAGGTTAATGAGGGAACTGCAGGACAAACCACCACACTTCTGCTAGGCTGCAGAAAGCTACTTTTCAAGTACACAGAGTCTAAAGTTAAGGAAGAGATTTTCAAACCATGCAGACTTAAGATAACAAGACAGAGATATCAGTAGGCAAGGAAGCTCCCGTGTAAATGCTAAGCATTCTTGCAGAGATAAATGCCCAACAAAAGAAAATACTTGTACATGCTCCTCTAAAAAACAGAGAACATGTGAATTACAGAAGACCAAGTTAAACCTAACTAAAGCTAACTTTATAGCTGCAAGACTCATGGTAATTCTGAATTCCAAGATAATTTTTTGAATCTGCCATTAGAAAATCTGATATCTTGTAGCATTCCACTTAGATGAACAAGAGATGCCAATACAAAAAAGTAGTATCAGGAAAGAAATCCTATGAAAACAGCAAAAGGGTATTATGCTAGACAAGAAAAAAAGGGCATTTCCCTGTCGTGCTAAATGCTTTGAGAGGTTTCAGAAACTTCTCTGTTCTGTTAGAAAATTTATGGCAATTTTGAGACAAACACAGAAGTTATTTGTAGCTAATTTATATCTGTTATTATAGCACAGTTTCTGTTGGTGTTGTTCTTTAGATTCCAAAACTGTTCTGCTTTTTCATCTGGAAATTTTCATTACTCATTCTGAAAGGAATGATCTTGCAATCTGCATTGCCACGGTTCTGAGTTCTACTATTCTAGTCCTCAAGTTCATCAGTCACAGAATCACAGAATCACAGAATCACAGAATCACAGAATAAGCTGAGCGGGAAGAGACTCACAAGGATCATCAAGTCCAACTTGTGGTCCTGCACAGGACCATCCCCAGGAGTCCTTCCCCTATATTACCTGGAATTTACATACTTTCTAAATCAGTATTATCAGCAGCAGCATATTGTAGCAGCATAAACACCAGCTCTCATTAAAATATTAACAAGATCTGCCTGTGAGTTTTGTTTTGTTATAGAAGCTCAACTAGTAGACACTCTGTGGCTTATTTTAATAAAACCAGCTGATGCCTGACTACTAATCAGTTCCAATAGTCCTTACTGATTCCCAATCTCCAATTCTTTCTATCCAATCTAATAATAATAGATGATTTATTGAATCCTAGATAAAATAAGTATTTTGAACTTTTTTTTAGCATTCATTTCTTATCAAATAACCACAATTTCTTTCACTACAGTATTAAAAATATAAAGTCAGGTTTTGAGGTAAAAGAATCCTCAGAAATGCATTGTAGCCATTCAATCAATCAATATGAAATGTTGGGGGAAAAAAATAAAGCCTGACCACTGTATAAAAAGGTTGTCATGACTCTTGTAAAAAAGTAACAGAATTACGGAAAGAAGCAATGGTGTCCTCAAGAAAGACAATAAACAACCCATCCTCATCCCAAAGGCCTTTGCCCTCCAGCATATTTTATTTCAGATTTATTATCTGCTTTTTCTGTCCTTAGTATCTACACCTGTAGGAAATGTCTTGTTGTATCATAAAATTACAACAAGGGTGGCCAGAAAATTAATCCTACTGGCATTACAAAAAAAAAAAAAAAAGACTGAGAAAATTATAAACAGAGTAGTTTGGAGGATTTTTGGTGGATGTGGGGGATTTTTTGGGGGGGGCTGTTTGTTTGTTTGCTTGTTTTAATAGCCATGTCTACTCTGAAATTACGTAGCCCTGAGCCGGGAAGTTTGTGTTTGTTTAAATTTTTTTATTTCCCAGGCAAGGTTATTTTTAACACAGCATAGGGATCCTTGTTAACAGTCACTATGTACCTCCAGTGAACCATCATATTCTCCATCACCAGAGGATATTTTGCATAATGGATGTGGTTTTCTTTTCTAAATCTCTGTCTTGACTTCAATCATCTAACCATGAGAGAAAGTTTCTTAGCAGGTGAAACATGGGGCAGGCAATTGGATGAAAAAGAGTTGTTCAAGATGCAGTGAGCTTGCAAAAGGAGCATAGATATACTGTGGGATATCACAGATTATCAGAACTTCACTGCTCAGTGATGATTTCCTCACTCAGGTGACAGCATCTTATCTGTAATCGGGAATTTGGAGTTTAATTCAAAAGAACATAAGAAAGACATTTCTTTATAGGGCAGTTTACAGAAAATGACAGAAAATATACTTTAGCAAGGAGTTCCATTTTTTACATAGGGAAATTTGTATTAAGATTCTGATGTTTTTGCTGAGGTTGCAAGTTATTTTCTGAGGAAAGTAGACAAACACTTCCAGATTCCCTCCATGTATCCACTTCAGAGGTACACATAAGTGAAAAGAGTTTTTCTTCGTTCTGTTTTCATCTTGTGACAAAGCTTGAATTCAGCTGCACTTCATGGTACGTAATCTGTCTCTGAAATGTTAATGCCTATGGCTTAATTTCAGGTTGTTGACATTGAAGTTCACTAGTAGAAGATGGGCAGCAAATAACTTTCATTCTTACATAGAAAAATCTCATTATGGTTCACACCATAAACATGGCAAAGTACTTTCATTTAGAAAATTTATCGGGTATCAGTGTAATGTCAGACTAGAAAAGCTGCCCATTCTTCTATTTTAGGAATATTGTCAGAAGAGTACAAGCTTTTTCTGCTGAATTCTCTAATCTATCCAATTTGTGGGTACAATGAACAAATAAGGGATTTCACAGAACAGTTACTAAAAGTATTACGAAGTCTTAAATATAATCGAATGGAGTGTGCAGTAAAAATACACACATACTTTTCATTGCAGATTTATATAAAAATAGAAAACTGACAATCTATAAGGCACATATTCTAAATAAATATTTTCCAACAGCACTGAACAAGGGTGTGCAAAATAATGTGATTACTGGTCCTTCTAACTCTAACGTGCAAGCAGATCTGCCCCATATATGCCAAGAAGTCCATGTGTGTACATATAGACACAAACATGTATGCACAGGCTCACACACACACACTCCTTTTTCAGCTGAATAGAAAATCAAATCTTGCAAGTAATAGCAACCTTGCAGCAGTTCTATACACACCACATCCATTTTTATATAAGATCAAACACATGCAGTATGCTCAAAGGAAGAATTATTCCACAAATACTACAAATTCTACAAAAAGTTGAATTCAGCCCTTTTGGACCATTTGTTCAAGTGAAAAAAGTGAGACAGTAATGAACTTTACTGGCTTTGAAGACAGTAGTAAACTAGAATTTCAGATCTACTCATTCCATAAAAATACGGAACTATGCTTTTCAAAAATTGCCTTTTTATTTCTGATCATCTGTTTTGAGTTTTCAGAAACAAATAACTATATATGTCACGTGTGCCTTACTTATAATCATGTAAGTTAAAAAAACCCCAAACAATTTGAACTGAACAATTAAGGCAAAAAAACTATGGAGGCTACACATTTACTTTTATATATTTTATACTTCCTTTAAAGTGAATCAACACCACACCTTCAGTTCCTGAAGATATGTCCCAGAAGTTCATACCTGGCACTACTTTTGGAGGCCCATAAATCTCCACATCAGTTCTAATAATAAATTTTAAGGAAGTACCTAGCTTGTATTATATTTTCAAAACAGAAATTTTCTTTATTTCTCAATAGTGGAGAAATTAGTAAGTTGCACAACACAGTGAAATGAAATAGCCACTTTTAGGTTTCTCCTCCCATCTTGTACACTATAGGAAGGAAGGGAAGTGGATCCCTGATTTAGGACATGAGTATTTAGTCTCCAACAATGCAATTTGGAAAACCTATCAAGTCTCATTCATATATTGTTCTATAAAAATGCATCAATTTAATCCACTGATTTTTGACAAAATTAAAATTAAAAAGTAGTGACTGACAAAACATGACACATTTTATTTGCTCTGATTATGCCACAGATAATACTCTTAGCCTGAGCCACAACAAGACAAAGTAAATATGATTCTGAACTATGTTTTACAATCATGAATAATACATAATCACATTTTTCATATTTGATTTGCTCTTTGAGTTTCATTGGAACTTCAGAAGTTCCATTCCTTGCAAAATTTCTATTGTTTTGAAATTTACACCAAGTGAAATTTGGAGAGCTATAGTACCTTTCTATGAAGAACAGAAAAATCTGAGCTTTAAATAGATAATAGTGAGAAGTGTTTGAAAGTCACTGCTCAGGTTTTAAGTTATTTTAAGATAACTGACAAGAGTTAGGGCTTCTGCAAGGCAAGTCATCCTTTGTTTGGTGCCTTCCCTTTGGGCATACAGTCCTTGTTCCCAGTCAGAGCTGGACTACTGAGTAAGATGGAGCAAAGATTTGGTCTGTCAGAGCAATTCCCATTTCAATGAGATCTAGGAGCTAGAAATGAACACCAGATCAAACTACAAAAACCATTCTGTAAAATACTTAATATAAGTACATATAGGAAGTGGAGTAAAACATCAACCTAGAAATCCTTTCTACAATACAACACCACTTTTTATTACTTCCAGAGCGTGCCATTGATTCTGCTGTATCTAACTATCTATATTCTAGTCTCATACTTAGGCAGAGTGCATTTCTGAGCAACACAATATTAATTACAATTAATTAATATTACAATATTAATTAAATAATACACCTATTTCATTTATCATTTGGTTGAACTGCATTATTATATACTTTCTGGCTTAAAATTCATGAGTAGTGTAGAAAAGTATAACAATATTTTTGTTAAAGTTGACCAAGCTTTACATTGAGAAGGAATGAGTTCTACTGCTCCTCTGGCAATAAAAGAAAACCAGGGGGAAGGGGTGAAACATTTGATGATATAAATAGACAATATTGTTACTTACCTTAGTTTAGATACCCTGACTATGTGAGAGGAAGGTTGCAATATGAGTGCATTCTACTCTAGGCTGAAGCTTTTCTTCTTTGTTTTCCTTCTTTCAGTAAGAAAGAACCCTTAGGGTCAGGTCCTGCTTCCACTGAAGACAAGAGCAAAAGTCTTCACTGGGGTTCAGGAGCAGGACAGGGACTTTAAAACATTCTTCCTCCCTTTTGTATCTTTCTGTACGAGCTTTTGTTCCTTCAGGCTATTCAGATATGAAGCTTTTAAGATTTCTGAAGTCGCAATAGAGAGTTGGAAGCCTTATGTTCCTAATGAAGCATCATGCTGTCATCTAATTTAGCTGAAATCACTGACCCCAATTTGCCAGTGTTACTCAAAACAAAATAAAGTATTGGATTTACTCTTGACTAAGACAACAAAGGTAGTATTTAGAAACATATTTTATGCCACTACAGGTACAACCTTTTATCCAAGTTGCATAACTGCCATTCATTTGCTCAGATTTCAGTTTCCACATTCATACTCAACTCTTCAGCTAGAAGAAATTTCCTATACATAAAAAGCTGGTCTTAGCAAACCCATTATCCATTGCTGATTCCTACATAAGTCTCTTTGCATTTCCTGGTCTACCTGTAAAAAAGGCTTCTAAGAGACAACACTTTTCATTGATCAGGACACAAAGTTATTATGGTACATATTCTAAAAGGCATTTGTATATTGTTTCTTGCAGATGTTTAATAATCAAAGAAAATTAATATCTCAGAAATTTATTTAAAGCTGGAAAATCTTCTCTCTTGAGTGGTTTATATTCATATACATGTAACACAGATGCCACAGATGAAATAATGGTAAACCATGTTTGGCGAGAGTCCTGTTTCCAAAGCGTGTCTCACTCACCTGTTTGGCTAAGTTGAGATGTGCTTCTGCTCCTTCGAGACACTATGGCAACCACTTTGGCACTAAAGCTGGAACGCCTTTTCTTCCCACCTGTTCCAACCATGCCGACAGCCGTGTCCGACTGACTCCCGTCAATGTGCTCCAGCTTATACATCTCTCCGCTTACACTTGTGCTCTTAGTGATTCTCCCTGAAGTCCCCATCCGTCTGCCTTGCATTTTAGGAGTAAATGTACTACAGTTACAAAGTAAAAACAAACATGTTAATTTGTCTGTGCAACAGCATTTCCAAAAGCCTTTATTTAATTAGTAAATTAATTTTAAGTCTCGACACATTTTCATTTATTTGGTTCACAAATAAAAGTTTAATTTGATGTTCCTTGGAATGCATTTTTCCAGTACTATAGTTTGTTCTCCATTTCTTTGAGGGAAATAAATAAAATGAACACTGTCCCATGTTTTTCAGTGACAGAGAGACAGACAGTTATAAGTTATGTGAAACCTTCCTGTCTCTATCCTCACAATAGAGAAAAAAATAAACCAGCAATTTTACAACCAAAGAAAATGAACATGGGCCAGTAGTTTGGCACATGTATCTTGTCAGCACTGTTCACCAAAGCCTTAAGACCTAATAGAAATGAAGGTATCATCTGTATTTTCATACTTTTCACAGAGATAATGTACTGTGTAGTATTTTTTAGGTCTTCACTGCCTCACTTCATTAAAGGTAAGTGCAATAATCACAGTATGAAGACAAAATAATTTTGAGGCAAAATCCCTAACAACCCACTAGAACTTTCATTGATTGACAGACAGATGAATCACTCTGTCAGTTCTGTCTGAGTTCCTTTAGCTATTGCATTGAATTTGAATGTTTCTATACAAATCCTTTTTCTGCTCCTGTACATAGAGGCAGGATAAAGCATTCACAAACACGGTCTAGAGAACAGTTTCAAATACACACAGGATATATCACTAAACAAACCTGTCTCCTATGACCAAGTAATGCCCTAGCTCTAACGGCAATATGAAGTTAGTTGTCACTCTGTAGAGACACAGAAATTTAAGTTGCAGCCAGACTCACTTCAGATACAGTTGTTAAATCAGCCAGGGACATAGGAAATTCCTTGATCTTGTACTGCCAATTAGTAGACCTACTGGTAACATGCTAATTTTAGGACTTTTTTTTCAGTAAGTCTGTATTTTGAAGACAAATTTATTTGTAAACCAACAGTCTTGCTGTCTCTCCCAGCAAGTTCCCTTCCCAGCAAATGCAATGGCCTGCTCCTGTCCCCCATTCCCACCCACCCCTCATTCCCTCTCCCCAGTCAAAATTAGAAAGAGTGCAGTTAGAGGCTTCTTTATGTCATGGCAAATTTCAGATGGATAGGAATTCAGGCCAGAGAGAAATGAAGGGGCCACTGGGAAAAGAGATGATACTCTGTCACTTCTACAGATCTGGGCCCTGCTGGAGTTTAAATCAGTTCTGTCCAAAGATAGATCCAAGAAAGTATAAAACAGTGTATCCCTAAATTATGTTTTACTGGCAGTTACCAAGAGTTTCTAAGGTGTGACCATAGGTAAGAGCAGATAAAAATAGACAGTATTCTTTGAAAAACAAGTTGGAGAAGTAAAGTCTTTGAATAGACAACACTTAATAGAAAGATCACTATCAACCTCTGCATAGGGTTTTAACTATGCTCAGCACTCAGGATCTGCTCCTGTTAAGCTCACATTTAAAAACAGCTACTCCCTTCAAACAAAACAAGCTGCTTGATGCACTGGAGTACTCAAGGACACATTTTAGTGGACCACCTGAGGTACGTGGAGCTTAAAATAGGTTCTGTCCCATTCCCTCCTATTTCAGAGAAACTTTAATGACTGGCTTTCGGGTTTGCATGGCAAAAATATGAGACAAATGTATTTTGATGCTTCTGCATACAATTCCTTTGTATTTTATCACAAAACACACAGCACACAATCCCTCACATAAATGTGAGCCCACACACATACACACATACATGTTCAATCATTCCAGGAAGACTTTTAACTAGAAAAAAAATAACAAACACAGGCCTCAAAAAAGATCATCTTCCACATGCGCACAAGTATCAAATAAAAGGCCTCTAGGGTGACAGAATGCAACACTGTTCACTGGTTTGCTTCTCTCAAACAGAAGACACTTCACCATTTCAAGCAGAGGCCCGAATCACATAGGCCTTATTTTGAGGGGTCCTACTTCCTACCCTGATTAGACACAGGCAACTCCCTTCCATGTGGATAATTCCTTTCCACCAGTACTTGGAATTGGATTTCAGTGACTGTTTCTACGTTGCCAGTGATGGCCCCCACACAAAGCTTTCTGTAGTCATTTTGTTCCTGTTTTTGAGCCAGTTGTCAATTCTGTCAATTCTTGAGTTTATGCATCGATATGTCAGTAAGAGAGAGGAAAGAAACTGAAAATAGTTCTTTTGAGAGCATCTGTTGACATTTGAGCTATATTGACATGTACTTTGCTGACATACTAATCTATAAACCTATAATTTCCAGCACTAAAGTTTAATGGACTATAAAATCCGCCTTGCAATTAAAGAATTGTTTACCATATTACTGAATTTGCTCTACTGAATTTCAGGTGTTCCTGAATATAACAAATACGAAATCATGATGGTTTTATGACAGTCTTTAATTTTTTTTTTAAATTTACTTGAAATGCTCTAATCTCACTTTATTAGTATGTTTTTAGGAGACAGTGATGTTAATCAGCTGAGAAGTAAGAATAGATAGTATTGTAAGTTTTGGAAAAAAATATCTATGAGTTCACTAATTCAGGGACTATGGTAACTTTCTGAATAATAGAAAAATTGCTTTTTTCAAAAACTCCTATAAATTTAATTTTTGATTCTTTGTGACAGGTGGGTGGGCTAGAAGATTTACCTTAATTAAAAAAAAAAAGAAATTTAGAATTCAAATTAATCTTTTACTTGTTTTTACCTTGAAAATATGAAGTTCTACTTTTCTAGGAAATATATTCTAGTATACTAATACAAAATAGCTATTAATGTGCTGGAAACAGGCATAAAGGGACAGGACCAAGGATCCTACAGCTCTCTAATACTTCTTCTTGTCATAACAAAGCAAACAGATTAAGTTTTCTTTGCGTTCATCTAATCCCTGTGCTAGTTAATTATTTTTCATTAACTGGAACAGTCTCAGAAGAACAGGCATTTAAAATTCAGAATTCTTATTCCATCTAATTGAGCACCCTTAGAATACAATATTTTTCCATTATATTACTGGTTATCACTTGAAGAAAAAGATTCTAGCACACACGCTTGCTTTCTTCAGTACTGTTAGAGTTTAATTCATGAGACATGAAGAAGAAAAGGACCTGCATGAATATATCCCTTTGCACTTAACCATTCTGATAATAACATAACAAAATCTTTATTTTCTTTACTGGACTTGCTGGGATTATTAACACATTCATTTAAATGCAGATGCAAGTTTTTGCAGGCTTGTGGCTAAAATTAGTAAATTATTAAATTATATTTAAACCTAGTTATAACAAAATAAAGAAACAGTTTTCTGTAGCAGGATAATGAAGAGTAACATATTTTTCAGTATTTCATTTAGCCATAAATTAATTCACTACCTTTGTATTTTAAATTATTTTATGATCTTTAGCAATTCTTCTGATGACTAGTTCAGTAAAGGTCTTATGCTATTTATAAGAATTTCTAATTACTGTCATAACAACATAATTGATGTGCATATTAAGCATGGTTACAGACAATGTATATGGGCCTCTGTGTTACTTCACAGATATTCAGCTTGGAAAAAGAGTCACTGCATTCGTAATTTAATTTTTTTTAAATTTACATTAACTTCTAAAGAAAACCTCCCTTTGACCCCAGCAAGAGCAGAGGAGCCTCCCCAGCACTGGGGTCAGACACTACCCCAAGTTCCCGCATCAGCTGGGAAGACACTGCTGCCTTTACCCAGAGGAAAATGCTTACATTTCCTGCCAAAACTTATGCAGTTGAGATGGATCCCATCTAAAGTTGCATCTGAATTACACAAGGCAAAATCAAGACTGTATTTATATGTCAGCCATCAGAGTTCTAAAGAAAGCAACACATTCAGTTTTGCAAGCTGCCCCCACCTGAAAGTTGTAACTGGGAATGAAGAATGAGCTGTTGAGACAAAAAACTTAATCAAAGAGTAGTTTGAGTTACAAGCCAGCATAAAAATTAACCCTAAAACAAATTCTGTAAAATGAGCACACTACAAGGGCACTGTGGATTATATGTGCTTATAATAAACTATGGCACACACAACTATATAAAACTGAAACAAAGCCAAGTACCTGTATTAAACCATTATATATCTTTCCATGTACAGATAACTAACACATATATATATTCAAGATCCATAAAAGTATACTGGACAAATCATATGAGTTGAGAAAATCAGTATATAGATATACACTCAGTATCTCTCAGTAATTACATAAAATACCTGCACATTCCACCTGGAAAAGAAAGATAGTAAGACACAGGAGGCTAGAAAAATACTTGCCCATAAACTCACCTATGTAATATCTGGAAGTATATCCTTTCAGGGGAAAAATCTGAAGTGATTAGCCATTGCTAAAATTACAGCATTTCCTTCATTCTCTCAGAATTACTGATGATGTGTAAAAAAATACTTTAGGTGTTTATTTTCATGATCACTCATTTTAACTCCACCCATTTTCCCAATAATGCAAGCCATGAGTAAATAAATAATGTCCTGTATTCCTTGCTGTGTAAATGATGTTAGATTATAAGTTCTTTGCAGACAGTTGCAGTAACTTGAATCTTTCAGCAGAATCCCTGGCCTCCACCAGCCCGAGCTACTGCGCTTCCCCTCTCTGCTGCTGAATGCAGCATCACGTACTAATTCATAGCTCCTATGGCACCCTTTGGCAATGAGGTAGCTCATGAATACTAATAACCTCCTAAACATATAATAGTTGTGGACCAAAGGGAAGATATTTTTATAATGAGAAACATTACATTTCTATAAATAAGGTGTCTTGTTATTAAGTGATTTATAATCAATAAATACAAACACTTAATTACTTATCTACAAATTGCTCTGTCATTCCAAGAAAATATATTTATATTTACATATGATATACATTTCTTGCAAGATTAATTACTGTAAAATTTTAATAAATATTTATAAAGATTCATTAGAATTTAATAAATTAATTCAAACATGGTGCATTAAAAAACAAAGTATAAATACATATCCTATACTATAATTTTCTCTAGCTAGTCAAAATAATATTTTAGACCATAAAAGTTAGTTGGTTTGATCAAAAAATAATTTTGTACAGTCTGTACCAACTGGAACTACATATTGATTTAACATGCACATTGATCATACATTAAATCTCTGAAATATCAATTAGAATAACAAAAAAATTCTTGATTCGCCTGTAAAGTCACCATATTAGTGACTTCCTATTGGTGTATTAAGATATTTGAATATCAGAAATTTTTAAGTTATGTCTGTTGTTGACAATATTCCTATATTGTATAAAAGTGCCACTTAGTGACACAGATACTCCCTCTGGAATGACACCATCCCAGCTCCACTGTGTTCAATGTGCAAACTGTCACCAAGGTAAGGCAACATTTCATTACAGAAGTCTCCTCTGGGAGTTTAACTGGTTAAAATCCACTTTGGAAGATCAGGAAATTTCCATATTAGAATACAATATCAGAATCTACATTGTGAAAATGCTTCTCCCAGGAGCACACTGACCACTGATTTGTGCAAGTTTCACAGATCTGACAGATTTCTACATTTTAAACTTGTAAAATTTCTCCATGAAATAAAAAATAAGAATGCAGAATGTCTGAATATTACAAAAGATAAGCAGGTTTTAACTATTTCCAAGCAAAAGATAAGCAGGTTTTTATTATTTGCCATGAACATTTCAAGTTAATTTATATTTTCTGAAACAAGCAGAGCAATTGTCTCTGTAGGTGGGAGCCCATGTGCCTGCCTGCACATACCCAAGGCACAATCATCCTGAAGAAAACGAATGACATGAATCATAAAATGAAACCAACACAAAAGCACTTGCACCAGAGGCACTGCTCAGGGTTAACTACTGCTATTAATGCTGATGTGGACAGGCTAATGTGAATCAAAGGGCAAACAGCTCAAATGACCCAAACCTGACTGCGTACAGCCACAAATATATTCAGTTACAGTGTACCAAACATAGAGAGGATGTAAATGTTAAATTTGTATCAACAAAATACGTATGGGGGGGGGTGTATGACAAACACAAAAATGTGTATTCAACACTGAAGGAAACGTTCTTCAGTATCAAGAAAGGTGAATACACCAGTTTTTCTTTCTTTGCATGACATTCAGAAGTAACGTTATTTTCCCTGTTAGAAAATGTTGCATTGCTTTTTTCTCTCTAAAGGATGAGGTACTGAAGTACCTGTGGTCTCGCTGCTCTTCATGTGAAAAATGCTACATCGATATGAAATAGATTGCTCACTGCTCCTTTACAAAAGCAAATAATAGCAACAGGCAATAGCAACAAAATAGGAAAATAGGAAATGCAGGAGGAGACTCTGAAAAGCTAAATGGGACAGTGCTAGGTCAGGACTAAAAAAAAAATATATATAGTGAGATGAGATGAGATGAGATGAGATGAGATGAGATGAGATGAGATGAGATGAGATGATGAGATAAAGCAAGTAAGAGCTACTTTGAGGCCTGAGCCATGGCTAACACTTTTCCCTATATTTCTTTAATCTAAAAATAACAAGTCCTGCCTGTTTAAAATATTAGCATAATGTTCTTAAACTAAAAGTTTATGGATTACATTTCATCTTTATCAACTGCAATAAGTAAATGAAAAACCAATTAAAATATTTTTTCAGCCTTTTTCAAACCATTAAGAAAGACTGCTGGTGATGTGACAGTTTCTTTGAAAGAGGAAACATAATTAGATAATTAAAAATGCAGAAGCAATGCTCCATAGTACATTTTTCATGTACAGATGTTCTGAAGGGATTAAAGACTCCATCTCTCTCCCTCTCTGACTGACACATAAAGCAGTTTATAATGATGGATTTTCAAAAATCATTATCTTTAGATAATGAATAATTAGAACATTAATTACTCTGGCTTCACCTTGGTTTTCTACATAAATGACCTCAGAAACAGAAGTTTCCATCAGTAATGTACTCTTTGGGGGTAAAGAGGATACAATATATTTTTAAAGCAGCTTATCTAAAATGTTTTCATATATCTGGCCTTCATGATAATAATTTGGACGCTACTGCTCTCTAGTTTACCCCCACAAAAAACAGAAGTTGTGACTTGGGTTAAATCAGAGCGTCTGTCCTTGCCCCAAGACAGATCACCTGAGTAGCAATATTAATTAAAGACCATACATGCTCAATATGTTTCTCTCTTTAATGAAACTGGTAAATGCCCTAGTTAATGGAACTGTTTTGGTGGTTGATTTTCAGCTACAGTAATTTGGATAATCAGAAACAAAGTAGGATTGGCAATTTACTTCAAGTATTGCAGTGGATGCTTACACTGTGGAGATTTTAGATGCAAATTGCCTTTCCTGTTACCTATATCTATTCTGTTTGTCAAACATGAAAAGTTTGGGTAGAAATTGTTCATGCCTGGTTTCTGCCCCAGATCAAATTTCTTTCATCTATTCTAAGTTCCAGCTGATATACCATGGCAGATTGTCTGACCCTTTTCAAGGAAATGAAAAGAAAAAAATCCGTATTGTACTGTCCCATAATTAAAAAAAAAAAAAAGAAAAAGAAATTATAAATTCACTTTGCTTTGAGAAGTACTTATGGCTAGTTTTCCTTTGAGTATCCATCAATTTGGTAAAACAACATGTTTAAGTCATAACTCTCATGTTAAGAGATTTCAAAGACATCAACAGCTAAGTTAGCAGGAAACTTTCTTATTACAAAGTGACATTGCACTCACTCACAGGCCCTATTTCTAAAGAGATTGTATGTTTCCTGAATGGTACTGTTGTGCCTCCAAGTCAGAAGCAGAAAGTCAGTATTGCCCAGAAATTGCACCTCTTGGCTATTCTGTGTTTCAGGAGAAATCAGCTAAACTATCCAGGATGCAGGGAGGCTGAAAGTTTGTTGGCCATCAGCCATGACTCAAGGCAAAGTCACCTCACTGGAGTACAAAAAAAGTAAGATGGACAATAATCCCTGGAAGGAAAGAGTTCATGGTGATACTGAAATGGAAAGAGAATAAAAATCCTTGAGGAGTAAATTATTTTTACTGCTCTTTCTGAAAACAAAAATTCCTAAAAAAGTTACTAAAAATCTCCAAAACTCAATTAAAAAAAAGCTTAAATTAAATTAAAACTCATCAATGTCTCATCACAAGTATTTATTATATTATGACCCTCCCACAAGATGGTCAGTTTAACTTTTGTAGCCACAAAACACTCACTATCCTTTCTGCTTTCGCAGAGAAAGCTTTTTCTGTGCCATTCACACCGTTCTGCATGGTGAACTCAGCAACCATGCAAGCTGTGCAATCTTTTACTTTGTCCCTGGGTTAAACAATCCAGAACCTTAAAGAATCATGTATGAATTTGGTTCCAAACTTTCCACATGATGGGGGTATTGAATCCACAGCAGCAAGACACAGTAAACTTATATGCAAAAGTCAGGATATGATCACCAACAAAGACATGTCTGAAATGACTTGTCACTAATCCCATAAAAACTGTGGGGCAAAGAATAATTTTCCAGAGCAGTAATAAACTAGGTAAGTGAGAAGACCATCCTTTGTCTTTCTACAATTCCTGCCTCATTCTCTAAACAAGTTTAGAGAAGGCTTTATCACTATGGCTTCACCTCAAAGTCTTGATCAGCCTTTTTGCTATGTAAATACTCTTTCTTTGCAAGAATGAACACTAATACCATCCTGAAGTTTTTAAAAAACCCTCCTTCATTTATGAATTTTGATGACAGCTAGAATGCAATTGTCCAATAAATGCAGTCTGTGAAGCTCTTAGTCTTTGCATTCAATAGAATGCAATCTGTGAAGCTGTTAGTCTTTGCTAATCCTGCTAGGGAACATGCAATAACTATACATTTCATGTTTAACTATAAATTGTAAAATTGTATCATTTTTCCAGGCTTGCACTCTTTGCTCTTATATCCATGTTTCTCTAGTTTAATTGTACTGTAAGCAAAGTAGCAGTCATAATATTGATACTCAACACTGTTACATGAAGACTGACAGATTTTCCATCAGTTTGAGCTTTTTGTGTACATAAAAACAAGACAATCAGTGTAAGTGTTTAAAAGACCTCTGTGTTGACAAATATCAGTTACTCCTCTAGGGGGAAGCTCAATTAAGGTATCAGTTTGTTAATCAGACAAAAGTCTTCCAACTTGTAAATAAAGAGATGAACTAGTGTTCTTCATAAACAAAGATTTAAAATGTTACCATTATTCTAAGATGTTCCAGAGCATAATTTTAAGAACAATAATTTAAAATGTACTAATTATTGTAAAAATGTATCACTATCTTGAGTGTAGACTTGTTAAACAGTTTCATGAGTTTTCCCTGTCCTGTGAAATTCACATTGTTTTTTTGGCTATAAATTCCCATCCAGAAAAAAAGACTTACTTGTACATTTTAACACAAAATAAATATTGCATCATAAATATATGAATCACTTTAATTAGTGTACACTAGTTCTACTATCTCACATTTCTTTCTTAGAAAGGAGGAATTCCGGTTTACATAGAAGATGTAGGATTTCATACTTATGTGAAATAGAGCCTAGTCATCTTAAAAAAATTGGCACATGAAAATCACAGGATCTACAATTTGTCATGAGAAAGACATATCCAGGTCAATAAATATTCTTCAGTCAGGTTAAATTTTCAGAGACATAATTTTAAAAAGAAATTGGGAACTCATAATTTTGACCATTAAAAATGGAAACTTCAGAAAAGAGAACAACTTCAGCATTATGTCCCCAAAGCCATGCCAGTTCACATTAAGAAAAGAAATGAGTAACCTTTAATCAGCACCATTGCACTAGAGCTTTGACAGCTAATTTAACCAAAAAATATTGAAGCATTGATTCTGGTGATCCACAGTTCAGCTGATAAATTACAACTGCAGCCATGTATAAATTCACAAGGCCTCAGCTATGCAGGCTTTGAAGCAGGTGTAATATGGAAGATAAAATAGCAAATGAAAACTCGGTCTAAGATTCTTTCAAAATGTGACAACTGAAAAGGTTGATCTGATTCATATGTATATCAGAATATATGCAACAGAACTCATCATTGCTGATACTGCTACAGGTATGTAACTGGCTATGTGGTGCTTTAGGCCTGAGAAATATGGAACAGACCTTCCACAGTGATGTTTTGAAATGCTGCACATGGCAGAATTTCAGCACAAACACCAGAAACACCCCTTTGTAAATGCCATTCAAGAATGAGGTTTTCAACGTGATGCAGACTGATACTGCCATACTACTGTGTGTGTACCTGTGGAAGTTTGTTTTCCATAGGATATAGCTCTTCATATACTGGTGACATCTACTTCTGAACAAGAGGCCCAGCTCAGCACACTGCTCTGGTGCTGATCATTGATACCTGATGGCAGACAGCTAGGCATGCATGAGGTGTGCAAGGTTATTTTTTTTTTTAATCTGCTTGGCAGCGTTGCAGCACATATAGCATACAAATTGATCTACCATGTCTTCCAGTGTGACACCCTGAAGGCTCTCAGAATCCAAGAATAAAGAACCACCATGACTCCAAGTACATGATGTCTCCTTTGCTAGACAAGAATCTGGGCTGATAGCATCTTGCATAATTAAAATAACATTTATTTATATACAGGATACCAGTAATGAGAGCTTTAAACTCCAGGAATACCCAATCTTACCTAGTATACACAAACTGATCTCTCTTATGCTAGGTTCCAACAGTGCATGTTCCACTCCAAATTTAGATAGCTCAATTCTTTCTTTATATAAGGTGAACTTGCCCTTACACTGGTTTGTGTAAGAAACATGGGATCAAACTTACACAAGGTACAAAAAAAATCTGTTAAACTCCTCATATTTTCAGGATCTTGTCCCAGCTTTAGATAATGAGTTTGGCATAGTGAATATTCCCCGCAAAGCCAGTCTGAAATTACTTGTGAATTTGTTCCCATTTTCCGGTGATTTACTTTTATTGATGACTAAGCTTTAGCGTTCCTCTATTGCTGCCTCCACTAGTTCTGTTTGCAATATTTATAGTAATAATTCAAAGATTTTGCATTTCATTTTTTTCATTTGTAACGTATCTTGACTACACCCTTAGTCACTGTATCACAAATTAAATACAAAGCTTTTAATTACTTTTGTAATTAACATGAAATAAGGGGTTTCTTTATCTCAACACAGACCACAGTCTCATCAAATGCATGAAAAGCCTTGGTGTCTTGTTTTTCTTCACTGTTATGACAGGAAGTTAAACTTTGCTCAGCTGGTTCTGTGGTGCAGTACTGCTGAATTTTAGTGAATCAGTGTGCTGAGAATGATGGATGCAGACCTAGTCAAAAGAGAGGGTGGGGGAAGGACTGAACAACTGTATGGCACCAGTCACATCACATACATTTATGGTGTAACAAGCAGCACTATTGGGAAGCCTGGGAAGAGGTCAGAAGATCCAACAAATTCTCTCTACTCCCTCATCACTATAAATTGTATCAAACTAGCTCTAATGTACTATGTGGGAGGATGGAAAACCAATGGGAGAAAATCTGTTTCCAATCCAGAGAGTGGCCTCTGGCTGCACCACCCTGAGAGATCTTCTGTGGCTCAACACTGCTGTTTGTCCTCGTGGATCAAACTTACAGTTACTTCACCTGGCTCCAAACTAAAGACACCAAGCAAGAGAACAGCATAATAAGCAGCATGAAATGAAAATCTGAAAAGAGAGTCACAGAATAGCTGAGGTTGGAGGACACTTCAGGAGATTGCTTAGGCCAACTCTCCTGCATACTACAGGGGTGATAAGAACAGGTTGCTCAGGGCCATATCTACTTGAGGTTTGGATATCCCCAGATATTGAGACTGCACAGAATCTCTGAAAACACCTGTTCCACTGTTTAATAAATTCTGCAGAAAAAACGTTTTTCTCATGTTTAAGTGTGATTTGCCTTATTTCAGTTTGTGCTCATTGCCTCTCATCCTCTCACTGAGAAGAGTCTGGCTTTGTCTTTAGTCCCTCTCAGAAGGCATTTATGCATCAAGATCCCCCTTGATTCTTCTCCAGGATGAGCACTCAGCTCTCTTGGCCTCTCCTTGCATGACAGACATCCCAATCCCTTCCCCATCTTCATGGCCCCTTGCTCCAGCAGCTCCATGTCTCTTGTTCTGGGGAGCCCAGCATTGGACTTAGAACACCAGATGTGTCTCACTAGAGCTACTCAGCTCTGCTGAGTGGGAAGGATCACATTCCTCAGTCTGCTGGCAACACTATTCTGACTACAGCCTAGAATAGTGTTGGTCTTCGTTGGTCTTCTTTAATGCAAGGAGGCATTGTTAGCTCAGGTTCAACTTAGCATCCACAAACATCCTAGGGTCTTTCCTGAAAAGCTGCTTTCCAGCTGCAAAACTGTGTTCTAGCTGTGAGCCCCCAGTGTGCAATGGCACTTGGGGTTATTCCTCCCCAGGTGCAGGATTTTTCATTTCCTTTGTTGAACGTAATGCAGTTACTATTGACCCATTTCTCCATCTTGTTGAGATCCCTCTGAATAGTGTCACATCCCTCTACCATATCAACTATTCCTATCAGTTTTCTGTTGCCTGCAAGCCTGCTAAGGGTGCATTCTGCCCCATCATTCCAAACACTAATGAAGATGTTAAACAGTACTGCCATAATATTGACCCCAGGCATATAACATAAGTGACTTGCCTCCAGCTGGACTTTGTGCTGCAGATCACAACCCCCTGAGCCTGGCATTCAGCCAGTTTCCAATCTGCCTCACTGTTTATTTACCTAGGCTGTACTTCCTAAGTCTGTCTGTGAGGGTGTTTTAGAAGAGAGTGCCGAAATCCTTACGAAAGACAAGGTACAGGACATCTGATATTCTCATCCATCAAGCTAGTCGACTAATGAAAGAAGGCTATCAGTCTGGTCAGGCATGATTCACCCTTTGTAAATTCATGTTGACTATCTGCAATCACCCTCTTGTTCCATATGTTTGGAAATAGTTTGCAGGATTATTTGCTCCATCACCTATCCAGAGGTTGAACTAAGGCTGACAGGCCTATAGCTTCCAAGATGCCTTTCCCTTCTTGAAGATAGTAGGGATGATTTATTTCTTCCAGTCTTCAAGAACATCCCCTGATTGCCATGTTCCAAAGGTTACTGAGTGGCCTTACAATGACATCAGTCAACACCAGGTCATTTAGTACTCGTGGGTACACCTTGTCATGTGCCAGTAAATTGTACATGTCCAATTTGTTTAAATGTTCCTTGATCTGATCATCCTCTGCTGAGTCTTTGCTCTGGTCATCAGTGCACTACAGAAACCTCCGGGATTGCTCGTGCCCTACTGCATTGCTCAACCAGCAGATACCAGGATGGTTTAAGTTCCCCGTGAAAACCAGAACCTACAACTAGAAGACTTCATCTAATTCTTATTCCTGATCAGGAAGTCCACAGGAGAGACCCACAATACCATGACATTGGTTGCGCTTCTAATCCTGACCTATAAACTCTCAGCTGTTTCATCACCCATCTCTGGGCAGAGCTCCCTGCATACTCTGCTCTCTCACACAAAGGGCTACAACCCTTCCTTGCCATTCTGCCCTGTGCTTCCATGGATTGCAGCACTTCAGTAATGTGAGCTATCCCACCACATCTCTGTGATCATGATGAGACCACAGCCCTGGAACTGCACAACAAACTTCTAATTCCTCTTGTTTGTTCCCCATGCATTAGAACACAGATCATCTGGAGAGCCACACACTTATGCTGATCTCCCAGAAAAGGTATGAGAGCTTTCCCTAAGTGCTCTCCCCTCAATCACATCCTTATTCATGTGCATACACTTTGGGTAGCTCCTTTCTGCCCTGTTTTGTTGTTTATGAGGTCCTGGCTGTCTCCAGCCCTCTGCACCCATTGCTTATCAACATCAACCACTTCCTCACTTGATCATGAATCATCATTTTTTTCCTCCATCATTCCTCTTTCAAAGATCAAGTGTACTAGAGCTAAGTGTCATTGTACTGAAAAAACAACAGCTACATGCAAGTTGTATATTCTATTCTGGAAATCAGGGAAGAAAATGTTTGTCAGAGTCTGACAGTACAAACTTCAGTGAGTTCTCTCATACTGAGAACAAAAATCCCAAGAAGCATATATGAGTTTGTGATAGAAGCCATTCAGTGGCATGGCATAATATGTGAAATAAATTAGAATAGGTTCAAATCCACCATTACAACCCATTACATTATCCTCTTTCCTTGATAAGCTCATATAAAATATTTTAATTAAACTTAAGCATTCAGTTAAGAAAAGCATTTAAAACCAGATTAAAATTTGGCGCAGACATAATGCTATTATATCACACACTGATCAAGATACAAAACATAACTCTTAATAAAGACATGTTTTTAAAATTTAAAATGAGGGATAACAGTAATATTTCTAATGCAGGGGCAATTTGTTTGACATTCAGATACACTGAGACAAATTTACCTTAAAAATAGTTATTTAGTTTTTAATATATTTAGCAGAATTTATTAAATCAGATTTAAATGAAATGCCTTATGGTAGCTTGCTAAATCCTTCCAAAGAGAAGCCTCCACCTCACCTTTACCATGCATGACGGTTCCCTACTTAACAGCACCAAGAAGTTCAGGTATCTTTGCATAAACTGGTTCCAAATGAAGAATGGTGAAATGACATTATCTGGCATAATTTTTAATTAAGTGAGCAAATGTCCTTCTTTATCTGATCAAGCCCATATGGTGCTGATTAATCATCATGGGTTCTTACTTATCAATCATTTGCATTGAACCATGAAAAAATTTCCTTCTGCTTCATTTAGGATGTGAGCAATGTTTCAGAGACATACAGAAACATCTCCACAGGCACAAAGTACTGCTTGACTGTATTATGAATGCCTAAAAACCCTGATGGATGAAGGCTAACCTCCATAAAGAACTGGTAATTTCACTTCAGTCATCAAATACACACCAGCTCCAAATGCTGTGGGAAGCCAAACTCACAAGTCTGATTCTGATTCAAGTCAAAAGTCCCAGAACATTTTGTTCATAGAACAAAAATTTCTGGTATTTGCACATCCAACTATAGAGCATGGCAGTTAACCAGACTTCCCAGGACCGTAACAAGAAAGATGTCTGGAATAATTTCAGATTATTAGATTAACTCATCCACGCAATGCCATTTGTTAAAACATGTACCTGAAAATGTGAAACAAATTAGAAATCAAAGCTATTTTATATACTTATATTTAGGAATTGCATCAGTCATAATTCTCTCTTGCAATCTATTAGAAGTGTTAATCAACAAAATTTCCAGACTGAAGATTAAGTAATGTTATTTTCTATACCTGGTAAGTCACAGCATTCTGACAGGCAATCCAATTGCAAATATACTATAAGAATGAAATTAGTCTTCTATTGTAAAAGGTTTAGACACAGTTATCATTTATTACAGGAAAGGGTAATTTGCTTTCATTCTCTCTGTGCTAACTTTTTCAACATGTTCTAACTTCCTAATACTACAAAAATCTAAATTTGGGAATTTTTACCCCAAAAAGAGTTATCTAACTATTCAAGTAACATGCACAGTATTTCTGTGTTTTTCCGCAATAACTGGTTTTATGCTTGCTGTTCAGATAGCATTTCATTGAATAAATGCTTTACATTATTAAAAGCACACTTTATTTTCAGTAATGTAACTGGAATTTATGATTAAAATTAAAACATTGCCCCAAAAAACCCATGAATTGTCCTCCTCTTCTAGACAATACCCACAAAATTGAGAGCCACAAGAAAAAGATATGTGCTTCCAGATTTAAAATCTTTAGATTTAAAATCTTTACTGCTTGAATAAAGAAATAACTATGTATAAACAGGATAATACAGAATATATCATCTGAAATCATATAATCTTAAATCTTCAAAATTTAGAGAGAAGAGAAAGACACCAGTTCTGCCTAGATTGATAGGGGAAAGGGATTAGCTAGATTTTTAAAGGATCTTTTCTCCATTAGGATTTGGGAGGAATAGTCAGGAAGCAGTTT
Organism: Climacteris rufus; assembly: GCA_013398175.1. NCBI lineage: Eukaryota > Metazoa > Chordata > Aves > Passeriformes > Climacteridae > Climacteris > Climacteris rufus. The sequence goes on along the minus strand of VZRZ01005515.1, from coordinate 469,323 downwards.
GTGCTGGTAGAACTGGTGATGAAGTCAGTGGATATAAACCACACTCACTATGACCTGAAACCTCAGTTGTTCTGATATTTAGAAGTACTGATAATTTGTACCAAATTATAACCAAGAATTGCTTTATGAATGACAGCCCTGAAGAGGACAGTCTTGTTTTCTCATATGTCTAGGAGTTTGGTTTATGCCCCTTTTCACGGATGCATTAATATGAGGACTGATGGGATTATACTAACTAACAACATTACCTAAAACTACTTCTGTCTTAAACTGGCACACTTCACATTCAGAAATATAGCACCACAACTCTCAGTATGAATAACTAGCCAGTGTTCTTTAGCTCATGCAGGAAAGTTAGAGGAGGATCATTTCACTTCAGGTTACTAATCTGAACCCCAGACTACGCTTCAATCATGTTTCTCCATTTAATTTAATTAACTCAGCTTGCTGGTCAATAGCCCTAGGATTAATTTTTCTTTGCTTAATGGAGAAAGAGATGCAGACACCCTTTCCAAAGGTGATGCAGACCAGAAATCTTGCTTGTATATTCTGAATTTGTGTATTTTTCTTTTGGATACAAAAGGTACCTAAGGATACTAGTTGAATGACTTAGTTCAGTCAAATGGCTAGAACTGAGCCACTTCCTGTGAGTTTCTATATGCTTACTAGGTTCACCATAGCTCTCATCTCTAGAACATATCTGGAGAACAAAAGTAGGTGCATAAAAAAGGCAGTTCAACAAATTTTATCCTTAAACTTAACAATCACAGTTGCCATGGCCACTGGTCTGACACAATGCCAAATGAAGATGATGGTGGATATGTGGTTTTCAGTAAGACAAAAACCAGAAAGCCAAAAAATGCTCTTTTCCTTGCCCCACCTGCTCAACCATCCCATCCCATCCTGGTTGATATATGTCAGCACTGGGTTTTTTGGAGGGAAGAATAAAATTTGAATTTCAAATTACTAATCAACCTTGAACTTAAACCTTCTAATTCCTTGACCTTAAAGAAACATTAGCAATTGAGAGAAAGGATCCATTTAACCTAATTTTAGATGTCAAAAAATAAAGCAACCAATCTAGACAAATTTTCTAGGGTTTTTTCAACAATTAAATCTAGAAAAGGACAATTACCCTGTCTTTGACACCTATCTGAAGATTAGGTGAACCATCCAAGACAATAGGTGTTTTCTTCTTTTTAATGATGGCTTAGATAAACTAGAAAAAGAATTAAATACAAATTTTTTTTACGTGAATTCCACAGTAGAAATGTAGTTTTTAAGGCTGAAGTTATACAGCATGAAATTCAAGCTGAAAAAAGCATTCCTAATACAATCAACCCTTTGCCCAACCTGTTACTTTCTTCCTCATATTTCTACTGAGGGAACTGCATTGTATATTATTATACATTTTGTTCACTATGGAAGTACTACCTGAATTTAGAGAAGATTAAAGCAAGCAAGTATAAAGTGTCTAATTTCTGAGGTACGGATTCTGTGGAGAGTATTAGAAAGGGAAGACATCTGAATTTCAATTACATCTCAGTTTAGTGGTCTAGGGTGAAGCTGAACTGAAACTCCCATTGCAGACACTTGGTTTTATATACTAGCACACCCAGTCCTGTACCCAAAGTGCTCTGCTACTCCTAAGAATGGAAGAGTTTGAGGATTTGACCCTAGGTTTCACCCTTTCCAGGTTCACATGAGGTTACTGATTCTTCTGGTTCTGATATTTGTGATCAGACATTCTGAACTCGAGGAAAATTTCTGATAAAATCTGTTAGATATATTTATTGGAAAAAAATTTCCTATTTTATTGAATCTGACAAAGACATTATGAGAGGACCTAGCTGATAAAAATTCAATATCTAGGAAATACAGGTATTTTGGTATGAATAAAGCCCTTTGTAAGAATCAAATACTGAAAATCTAGGACATAATTAAATGCAGCATTTAAAGACATGAACTGAAATGACTTTAAATACATTTACAGTTCCACTGCAGTGTTCTGCTGGATTGCGGACGACTTCAGCTGTCAGGTTATACTTTCACCAATCTGAAATATGACTTTGCATACCTTTGTGAACATTCCTTAAAAAGAAAATGAGGTGGATCTAGCTCAAACATAGAGGCCAGTTTCTGAGTTTCCCTAACATCCCTTCCCATTGTATAAACATACCAAAATTCCTGCAGCTGAGCTTCTCAGATACTGAGTCTGTCTAGAAGTGTTCTGAGTGCTAAATGATCCCTTCCAGACTTTTATCAGACAGATCTCCTCATTAGGATTTTTTTTTTTTAAAGTTCATAATTTTTCTTGAGTTTAGAATACTTAAAGTCAAATTTTTGAGAGTTCAGAAACTGGCAGATGTAACCAAGGACTGCCAAGCCAATCCTGCAGCCTAGGAGTTTTGTCAGCAAGTTAAATGAAAACAAAAACTAATCTCTGCATCTAAAAAAGCCCTAACCCCAGAATAGATTAGTATCAAGAACGAAAGATACATTTGATCATTGATAATGCAAATGAATTAAACTATTTTAGAACAAGAGATATAAAAATTACTATATGAATAATTGTTTCAAATCTAGTAATTGATCATATACATGGAAACAGCAAAATAAAGGCAGGTAGGTAGGGAAAAATACTTTGAGAAAGAAAACCCAAGTTTTTATGAAAAAAAAAGTTGTTTAACTAAAAAATCTAGTAGTATTTCTCCTTAATACCTTATTGATATATTGATTACACTGATTCTTAGCCAACAATGAGAGGTTCAGGTTCAACTGACCATAAATATATTAGTCTGTCATGTCCTCATGGGAAGTTTGCTTTCTGTGTTAGATGCACAACTGCAAAAATACCATAATCTTAGGCCACTATTGGATGACAGCTTATATGTGCACAACATTTTTCACAAATTCTTATGTTGTGGTTATCTAGTTTTCAGAATTTCTGGCTGTATTCTGGCACTCAGTGAAAGAGGGAGAGTGATGCAATTGAAGCTGCGTGGAGAACTCACCTGATCCTGCCCCGAGGGCGCTCAGATTGCTCTGACATAAAACTTGTGCTGCTGAGGCGTGAGGCACTGCTGGTTCGGGAAATGGCTGACACATCACTGACATCACTATCTGATGATTTGGCAGAGACGTTATCACAACTTCTGTACTGATCTGTTTGTATATTATACTAGAGATCAAGAAAAGAAAGGGTGAGGAGTCTCATCAAAACAGAACACATTTATTGAGACAACAAATGACCTAAGTATGACAATTCTCTTTAACTGCTTTTAGATATAACAAAATAGTAGGAAATTCAAAGAAATGCCTACATTAAATAATGTCTAGTGAAGAAATCAAACATTATTTATGGACTACAGAAGATCCTTGGAATAAAATATAGCATTGGAAATTAAATAGGTTGCTGGTTCTTCAGCATGCTAGAACTACAATAATGAAATATTTATGCAGCAGACATCTCAAGCACATGCATACCATCCATTTGGCTACAGACTCTTTTTTAACTTTTTAAAATGTTAAAAATACGTGCTATGAAATACCTGCACAGAGAAATATGTACAAGCCTGAATGAAATGTAATGCTACATGAAGCTGGTATTAGAGACTGATTTCAGTTCCTAAGTTATATCAAAAGAGAAGAAAACTACATTTTCTGTCTCAAAATACCTCTCTGTATTGTGATACTAGAGGACTAGTTAGGCAGAAAGCTAACTCAGCAAATACAGTATTTGTTTCTAGGCAGATCAGTTTCCTGATCTAGTTGCTCTTCCATCTGCACATGCATAAGAACTAACAGAAAACATAGCAGAACTAGCAGAAGACCCAGCAAAAGGAATATAAGGACAGGGTTAGAAGTTACTTCACTTTTGAAATCAACTGTGACACCAAAGCACCCATTACATAATGCTCTTATTGCTCATATCATCAGTCAGACAAGTACAAAAGGAAGCTTCAGTCCTAGCAATGTCACACTTACCTAAATCTTCATTCACACACATATGAGGATCAAATAATTGTCAGGCTCACAAAACTAAAACTCACTATCACTAGAGAGCAAGGTACTCTTGGCTAGAAAGCAACTAAGCCAGTGGCATACTTCCCAGGGTATATTATGGGAATATTAACACAAAGGAGAACTAGGCAGATTTTGACATTACACTCTAGGGAGTTCATTTTCCAGATCTGTGCTCTGTAAAATTGCAAGTCATAAAAGTTTATTTATGAATCATACACAAATCTGTGAGAGTCTGTGAAGATCCAAACTCCAACTAGACACTGGGTTGCCAGCTGAGTCACTCAGCAAATGCCATGACAACTTTAAAAACCTGGCAAACACAAGCTTGAGTTTATACAGATTAATGTATCAGGCCTCCTGTCCTCAAGGCAGGTTTATTTTCTCTTGCTCCAGTGCCTTTCAGCAACAATGTTTGAGTTCTCCAAAGCACACTTGGAAACCTCTTAGGAAAATATTTAAGATAAAATGAGGAAGTTGATAGGAGAAAAGAAGGGGAAGGAATAAAGACAATTCTAAGCACCAACTATAAATATAGAAATCTGCAGGAGAAATTGAGGTTACATAAATTTACTGCCTCAGTGTGTTTTTCAGGTGTGTGTCATTGGAACACTTCTTGGCAAAACCTCTTAGCAGTACCCTGTGAGGGCCTTGCACTGGCTGAGTAAAAACATCTGCGGGAGAGAAAGCTCTGGTTTATTAAAGGTAACTTTTCAGCTTCAAATACTAAATGAAACTGCAGATGATTTCAGAATAGCTTGGAGCATGATGACTTTGAGCTCAAATAACTTGGCTAATAGGCACTGACGTGGAAATAGATGCAGCAGATCTCTGATTTAAGAAAACAGGTAACACAAAGGACCCAAGAACTCTGATATTCAAGAATATTTTCAGCTATAGAAAGAATTTATTGTGAGGTTCTCATTACAAGTGATTTGGTATGACTTTACTGAATATAAATGACCAATGGGGTTAAGGTGAGAAGGTGTTTATTCAGATAATCTTTTAGAAACGGCTTGTAGGGTCTGTTAAACAATTTTACTGCTTGCTGTCCTTCAAACTGCAAAATAAACTGGAAACTCCAAAATGGAAACAAAAAGCATACTGATTCTTATCAGGTCTACTTCATAATAAGGTTTCATGTTTTTCTTATAGTCTAAAATAGTATCCAAAGCAAGAATACAAGTTATGAAAACTTTTTACTAAGGCTAAATATAAACATTGAGACTGGAAAATGGAATGGTTAATTGTCTCCACCTTAAGTTAAACTGCCCTGGTCCCGAGCCAGCCTTGATGTTTTATGCAAAATTCCTAAAGAATTCCTAAAGAATCCTTCAAGCTACTCTAAAATGAGACACATAAAAATATGAAAACCATCTGGACACTTGGAATGATCTGGCTTTCCATTAAGCTAAACAGATTTGCAATCTGCAAAATCATCCCATTTAATAATAAAATTAATGCTAATTTCAGTGAAACGGGGATTTCACCCATGCCATATATTTAAATTATATCCAGAAATTATTCCTTTGCAGTTGAGGTTTTAAAAATACTTTGTTTAAAATATAACCAAGCAATCTGTCTCAAATGCATGGTGTTTCTTAAGCATGGTAACAGACTGTCTCAGAGATACCTCCATGTTTTACTTGTATTGGCTGAAGACAATCTGACTTCTCCCCTCTGCCATTATAATGTCCAGTTATTTTTCTTCCTCATCAAAAAGTCCGTATTCTCCTCGTGCCCTTTAGTTTGAGCGTGCATAGAGTGAATCTGCAATGGTAGAAGACTGCTTACATGGGCTGGGAAAGATGGAGAGGAGGGAGAGAGAGAAAGCACCAAGCATGGTGGTGCAACTTACTGGTTAGAATACTCAGAGGTTAGAAGTCTCAGTTTGTGTATCAATGTCTGATTAAGAGATTCAGCCTCATTGATTGACTGTTAAGTATCAGTATGAAACCATCTATTGGTGCAGGGGTCTTCAGCCCAGGTATCACCCCCTGTAAATGGGGGCTATATTGATATCCTCACTCTGTTTTGCTCCCTATAGTCCAGCAGTTTGAAAATTTGAATTGTTTTGTAGACACCAGATTGGCTTAAATGACAGTTTTTCATATGTTGGCAAACAGACAATTTTATGGTGAGATGGGACATAAAGAGAAAAATTAATCCATGTCTTCTATTTGCCTTGGTATTGCAATCACATAACTAGTGCAGAAAACATGGAGCATCCCTTCCTAAATGAGATTTTCATGGCATGGCTGAGCTTTTCCTACCCCTTTATATTGTATGCCAGGGCTGTGAATCCCAAGAAACTGAAAATCTTTCCTTTCACAGAAATAGAGATTAACACAGAGAGTGGTGATGCTGAAAGTTAATGCTGAGTGCTACAGTGTTTATATTTTACTACTACTACTTTTGGATTTAGCTTTTCCTTCCTATAGCTGCTGCTTCTATTTAATTCACCAACCCCTAAAGGAGGCATACAAGTTTTCCTACTGATTTGCTACCTACCACTGATACAATCTAATAATCAGTCATCTCAGGTAACAGATGAACAAAATGAAAGCAATTTTGAACTTAATCTTTTTCCCTTCAAATACAGATAGAAGTAAATAGCACCGTTCTACAAAGCAGTGCTCACCAAAATGAGAATATTTTACTGTTGCAATACACCTGAACTTACCATTCAGAAGAAAAATAACACGAACTAAGATCCTCTTATTTGGTATCTGCAATGAAGCAATGCCTGCAGGTTTCCAACTGGGCTCAAGAAATAGTGATAGAGTTCTACTGTAAAGCAGAAAACTGCCACTCTTTATAACTGCACATGTATTTGCAATAAATTTCCCTGACATGTTATATTTAAATATTATATCATTTTGAAGCTTCAAAATGAAGTCTGTTTTCATGCCATTACTTATCTTTCAACTCTATATCTTGAAGCTTATGTAACATTTCTATTCCAAGGTGCACTATTTATCACATTAGGAGAGTTGCTGAAGTTTGCAGCAACTTCAATAGCAATTACAAAAGAGTAGGTCTGGTTTTTAAACATTAATAGCAGCTAGTTTCAAATGCTAAAAATATCTGTACTGTCTGTGTCTGCATTACAAAAACAGAAGTCTATAAACAGCTGAAACACAGTTCTTCCATTCATTTTACCGCTGGTGGAGTTGTTGCTTCTTGCACACCAGCAAGAGGAGAAAAGAGGGGTATGATGAACTGCAGATGTGTTAAGAGTTGATGGGAAGAGCACAGACATAAACCAAGAGTGTCTTTTACAAATAATTTTACTAACAATGTTAGCAGCTTTACTGATTATAAGGCACATCTTAGAATTGCATTATCTCCCAAATTAATAAATATTTATATTTCTAGATTTATCTCCCAAAACCATGAAGAATACAAGAGTTCAGATCTTTGAAAATTGACTTCCTTTGACTACAAAAAAGCCCCTGGTGACTAGTCCGGACAAATATACACCTCATTATGTGCTTTAAATGAGGAAATTAAATGAGAAAATTAAATGGGCATTAAAATGAGGTCATTAACACGAGGAAAGAGAAATCCAGACCAGATGCATTAAGGGCTAGATTCATCCAGGGACTTATGCAAGTCTTGAGATTGCAGCTATCTTTTAAGGCACCTTACTCTAACAAGGGATTTTGTCAGAAAACACTGAATCATGCCCAAAGCATCTTGTGTTTTATGATTGCTCACACAGGGTTCCTCCAAATGCTGTTGGTCTTCACAGCCCAGCAGTTGGCACCTTGGGGTATCCAGGACTCATCACTGACTCTCACCAATTTCTGTTTGAGGAGCCCACTAAGCACCAGCGACTCTAAATAACTACTGTGAACAACACTCAACTTCCGAACAGGGAACAGTAAAAATGAGCAAGTCAAACCATGAGGAAACTGCGGTGAACTCACTAAATTTCGTGAAATCCAACCAGTACTGGAGTGACTGCTGCATTAACAGCACATATAGTAAAGAGTTTTTAATTCAAGGTGGGTGAAGGGTATCAAAGAAGATACCAAATCTATGTCCAAGAGCATTTTCTATACACGGCCCCAAATGCCTTGCTCAGCATGACATAAAACTTAACATAATCAGCCTCCTATCAGCCTACCCAGTGAACTACCCAGCCCCTCCTTTTAGACATTAACTGCTAACATATAATAATTAAGATAGTAACTATTGAGTTAAATCCACAGAGTGCCACTGAACTAATGCCATGATTACACTTTCAATTACATGCTTTCAATCAGATACAGTCTTAAGTCAGTAGTGCATCTAAATATAGAGTGATATCCTTTTAAAGTACATACTACAGGGCTCTAATCAGTAACTCTCTTGAATAAACAGACCTTCCAAGAAATGGACAGCCAGAGCAGCTGCAGTGTGGTGTTTGCGTTCTGTGTGTGGCATCTGTAATAAAAAAAACTTACTGCATTTTGAATTAAAAGGCTAATTAAATTATACTGTAATTTACCTCTGTGCAAATCCAGAATTGTGTTAACAATGTTTTGATTCTCTCAAACGCATAACAGCACAAATATGCACATAGTAGCCACTATGCACAAGCCAGAGCCTTGCTGATATATAAGAAAGAAGGCAGACATGTTCGAAGTTCTTCTTTAAACCCTTTTGACAAACCCTCAGAGGTCTGGTGGTTTTTTAAATTTCTTTTATTGTTTAGCTTATTAGAAGTTAACTGTTTCACATAAATTATGGAGCCTTTCCGCTGCAATGGAAGGCAATAAGGATGAGCTCTGTTAAAGTCTCAAAACAATTAGAGCAGAACAGCCATGAAGATATATACAAATGTTGCAGGCAGATAGTTACCTATTCAAAATCCTTTAATCGATGTTCAAAACAAAAACTTGCATGGTGCATGGTTGGAAAACTATTGCTTGATTACTGAGACTAGAAAATTGAGAAACTGAGTGGGAAAAACTACAAAACTGGAAAAAACGCAACAGAAATGGACTGGAAATTGCAAAGGACAGGTGCCTTCTGGAAAAAAAGGCTTGAAACTTTCAATGTAAGAGAAAATTTATTTAACTTTAAGGAATTATTTTGTATATGCACAATTAACTATTGTAAATGTGATCCAGTCCCATACTGAAGAAAAATTCTGGAATGGTTTAGAGAATCTTTTATGTAATAAAATAAGCATGTTTGCAAATGCTAAAATATTGGAAGAATCAAATCCATGTGAGCTGATTGCTCTGACACACAGAAGGGACTATTTTCTCAATATGCAGCACTCCTATCTAGGAGTCCAACATTATTGTGTAGAAAATACATGAAAAGTTAAAGATTTAAAGTCCAGGACAACTACTGTTTTAGCATGGAAAAGAGTACATGCCTGTCAGAACAAAAGGTATTGCAAAAATATTTCTCTTATAACAACTGACAGAGAATTTCCTTCTTCAAAATTTTCCTCATACTTTTAGAAAAAAAATCTGAATAAAATAATTTCAGTGCTCTTTTCATTTAGTACTCATCATTATTTCAATTTTGATTTAATTTCCACATGTATTTAAAAAGAAAAGAAGTCACTTGAAAACTCAAGGTTGTAAGGGTAAGAGAAATCTGTAACACTGCAGAGTGATGTTTTCCAGCAATTATTTAACCATACACTGGATCTACACCAATCAAATAAGAAAAACATATTGGAGAGCAAAAATTATGCTTATGCTAAATATTAGAGAGTTGGAATTAAAAAATATGTTTCAGAATGATAAATACACAAATTTAAACCAATCTGTAAGCACATATAATCTAAATCAGAAACCTGGCCTTTGACACTGAACAAAGGTCTCTGGCCATCCTGGAACAAATCCTCAGATTGCATATTACCTCTCCCTCCTGAAAATTTTATCAACCCTCTTTTAACTGTTTTTCTAACATGCTAACTAGTTGGGAAGTACCACAGAGACACACTGCATCTCACCCTCTTGCTCTGAGTGGACCTCTTTTGAAGGTAATGGCAAACCCAGTATCAAATGAGCTGTTCTAATTAAACAAATTCTTGCTTCTGATGGAGGATCTCATTGGAAATTTCCATCCCAGCTGCAGAGATTTTTTAATAGCACTGATATCCCACAATTTGGCAATTGAGGACCTAAAGCCTTGTTTCTCTTGTTTCTCTTTCTTTTGCTAACTGTTCATTTAAGTTCTTATTAAAGTTGTCTGCATATTTAACTGTAACAAGATCTTGAACCAATTTCAAATCTGTTAGATATTACAAGTTAGATGTCAAATTTCTTATTTAACCATTCCAAAGTAAATTTCTGATTTTGTTTCAGATGAGTATCTCACTTGTCCATTATTTTAACCTGTCTCCAGGAGCATCCAGCTCCCCACAGCTTGAATTGTAAGGAGCAGTGCAGATGTGCAAGACACTTGCAACAGTTAGCTTAGAAGCTGACACAGTTTTAAATTACAAGGTTATGGGATATCATTTTTGCCTTATCAAGAAAAAAAATCCCTCTATATAACTTCATTAATGTAATTTCAAATATACTCCATTATCATGGAAAATCTTTACAGTTTTAGTAGAAAGGGAAATTAAAGTAATCACTAGGTATTTCAAGAAAGGAAATACTTTATCTCTGACATTATTAGGATGCAAAAAATTATACAAATATGAGAACATCTGCATGGGACTTCACCTAATTCTGTCTAACTCTCTACACATCAGACAACAGCAAGGGCTAAATTACTCTTTCATAGCCTACTTTTCCAAACTTCAGGGATTTGAAGTCCAAGGACTTCCTAAGCAAGAGGTCATAAGTCTTTGTTTAACAGTTGTTGAAGGATATTTCTTCCCCGAATTAGTTTTGAAGTATTTTGGTTGATACAGATTCATTTTAGTTGATGTCAAAGACTAAGTCTAATGCACATCAGATGGGGGCAAAAATTATGCTAAAAAGCTATTACTTGAAGACATTTCTGTCAGGCTTTAAAATACAGTGTTCTTGAAGGTTATATATAATATTTTAAATAAACAGGTTTATGCCTTCAATTTTCAAGCCAAAGTATCATCCCAATACTACTGACTTTACCTTGGTATATTGCTCACGCTCATGTTCTTGGCTAGAACCAGACCCTGATGTCTGATTATAACGGTGCACTTTCATTTTCATCTGTCTCGTTCGCTCCTCCACTACTAAGCTTGCTGCAAAAACACACAATGAAAATCAATTAAAAATAGTGAAAACTTTTTGGAAAAAACAAATGGTTTAGCAACAACTTTAGCTTATTTCCATTTCAACAAAACAAAGAAATGTACAAACATGTAGAACAAGCAGGGTGTAAACACAGAACAAAGGAACACTAATGTCAAGAAATCAACCACTTTCATTGCGAGAGTCTTTACCTGAAAATGGGCAGACATCCCAGTTTCTACACATAAACAAGCTGGTGCAACAGACATGAAAAGAGTGAAAAAATTTAGGTGGCGGGCTGAATTATAAACCTGTTAAATATTCTGGATGCAGGGGACATAAATCCATGAGCATCTAACCATGTGCTTGTTTAAATGTACAAAATATTACAGTAGCATTCTAAGAACTAATGCATTAAACAGGAATTAAAATTTATTTTTAAAGTAATTAAAGATACTCCTCCTAGTATCTAGAAAGACAGTAGTTTAACATAGCTAAGACTATTTGAGAGGAATAACTGCTCCATTCAACCAGTCATATCAAAAATACAGTAATTTTCTACTCATTTGGGTTTTTTTTTAAAGAAGCCCTTTAAAATCACTACTTCGTTCTGTAAGGTTCACCTTTATTTCAAATAAATTATTTGTTCTTGTGTTTTCAACTTTCATATGGCAGTGTTTCTTTAAAAACAGAAATCTTATCTTACATCTTTAAGAAGTTGTGGTGCTATAAAGAGCATCTTCTTCAATTTGAACAACTTATGGCAATTAATATTGGCTGTGCCTGCCACAGGTAGATGACCTTGCACTAACAGAGTGTGGTGTAAAAGCCCCTGGGCCAAGGCTTCCTTTAAGTAAGTTAACATTTGTGGTAGTGAATAAATTTCAGAGGGAACAACATATTCTGCTATTTTTAAATTTGGTAGCATTATAAATTCAAAACAATACCAGAAACATCAATACCATGAAAACTGGCACTTTTCAACAGTTCTAGAACTAGACACAAATATTAATCAGCAACTATTCTGAATCACAGGAGTATTCACTATGTTTATTGTTGTTTAACAGATTATAACAACCCAGAACAACTTCTTTAAAGCAGACATTTTTTGTGTGTCACAAATTTAATTTTATTTGAGAAAACCTCTGCCTGTTGGTCAACCATAGATCCATAGATTTGTACTACTCTCTCCAAAACAACTGGATTTACAAGTCAAAGAGCCCCTCCCCAGATCAGTGACAGGAGAGAGATGCCTATGTAAAAGCTGCATGTAATCAACTTGCAATCACAGAACACAAAGAATTTTAAATTAGTGGAAAATAAGTACTTTACATATTTTGAATTAAGAGGTACTGAAGATCTCATGTGTGGCTTTTATGCTGTTAGTTCACTGGGGCATACTTTGCACATTTTTTTTTTCTGTGCTTTGCCAGCATAAAGATACAAGGGCAAAAAAAAATCAAAAAAAGAAAAGCAGGATTGGATATTTTAAACTGCAAGCTACTGCACAAATCATAATTGTGCCTGCACGTACCATCTATAACGTGCTTGTGGAAATGATAGAATTTCTGTGTGCTGGTTGGGTATGAAAAAATATACAAAGGCATCACTGTGAAACCCTTCCACATTTCTTACTCAAAAATAGGGAAATTAAGTACAGCAAACTACATTAAAATTCTGCTACAACTACAAATTTAAGGCATGAAGTGAAGTTATAATAATCTTCAATCTCCCACACGCAGAGTCCAATCCAGCAAATTCTGCACATGCAGAATGTCACACTGGGCCCAGCAATTATTCCAGATGACTAATTATGTCATAAATGTGTACCTTAATTGCAATGAGTCCAGTTCCACCATCAGATATGCAGGCACAGCTCCAATTATTTCAATGGAAGTTGCATGGAGGTATCTGAAGGCAAAATTGAGCACTTTAGGTGAAATTTTTAAAGATGGCCTCTTATTTTAAGGACAGATATGAAAGGATTAAGATATATCAATTAGGGACTGAAGTAAAAAAAAAGATATCTTAATCCTATCATACATGCATGAAATAGACTGAGGATATGAAATCAGAGGGAAAAATGAGACCCCTTTAAAAATTTAGCCCTGTTTGTGTACGGTGCACAGATTAGAGTTACTGTAAAACATAATCCTTCCATTGTGTGAATTTTAAGTCCTGTCATCTCTATGTTATACTAAATAATGTATATAATATGTTACTTTGTATTACTTATGATACCCGAGAAAGAATATTCTATTATGTAATGAAATGCTATTTCAGAGATTATTACATCAGTCAAGACTGATTAAATATTCAACCTTAATTTTGTAATGCTTGGTTTTTGTTATGTTTAAATCCTGGAGTATAACATGCCTATGTTCTGGTTTTCCATTAAATATATGATTATATCAAAGAATGTGAGAAAAATTAATGAGGACTGTGAAGTAAATCTAAATTCTCTAATGGAGAAATTTTATTTTGTGGATGAAGTAAAATGTAATTTAGCACCAATTAGCTGTGAATTTATTTCTAAGCATGCAGTTGCATGAAACATTAAGTGTACTCTAGAAAAACAACTGTGGTCTTTCCAACTTTGTTTACTATGCACATCTGAGCCTATGTTGAACATAGCTCAGTTCTGTGATGGAAAATTTCATCTGCCTGGCTAATAGCCTGGTAAAACTCTTACATGTTAATCACAAGAAGCACGGAGCAAAAGCACATTAGCAAAACTGTAACAACCATAGGTAACAACACCATATGATCACATTACTTCCTTGGAACACGGCTGGTTACCACAGGTAACAAAAACTTGACATAAAAAGTACTTCAAGAACTTAGTCTGTCTCTCAGAAAAATATGGATCTACTTTCTTTTAGGACATCAATATTTACACAGTGCTTTCCCTGGAGGTCTTGAGAGGTAGAACGACAGAGTAATTTACAAATCAAAGCACTGTAATCCCAAGACCCTGAAATTCTAAAGTGGCCCTTGAATTAAAAACATGAAGATTTACCAAAAGTGTCTCAAATTAGTAGTACAACTACAACCAATATCAGTTGTGTCAATGTCTTATCCCCTGGTGTCAGAATTACACTTCAAAGAGTGGTAACTCTTATCTCTTCAAGAGCTGATGATTCAGATGTGATATCAATCAGTGTAAGAAGTAATTGAAAGAAGAGAACTCATTGATCAGACTGCTTAAATAAGGGATGTAAATTTATAGCCAAAGCTTTTACTACTAATAAACCACGTGCAGCTTAACAACAATGATGTACATAAACAAGCCATGCAGGAGAGAAAAGACAGACATATGAATGGAATCAAAATGTTATATTTCAATTCCATTAATGTATTTATAAACCAGTCTGACTCCTGTAATCCCAGAGGTACTGGGTCTGGCTGGGATGGAGGCAGTTTTCTTCACAGCTGCCTGTTCTTTTAGTTGTGACTGAAACAGTGTTGATAACACACCAGTGTTTAACAGCTTCTGAGCGGTGCTTGTATAACACCAAGGCCTTCTCTGTTCCTCATGCTGCACCCCCTTGCCCTGTCCTGGCTTCCCCCTGCTCCCAAGTAGGCTGTGAGAGGAAACAGGTGGGACAGGTGGCCCCGACTGAGCAAATGGATATTCCATAATATATAGCATCATACTCAGCAATAAAACTGGGGGTAGTCTAAAATACGCAGGTCTGTAAGACACTACTTGAAAGAGGCATGGAATAAACCAAAGAAAATAGCTACATATCTCATTTTCAGCCTGCAATCTACTCTCAAAGAAAATTTTCATAAAGAAGACAGTCACTTAATTTTTCTAAGCCTTTACCTGTTTACTAAGATTTTATGTGCTAGTCATATTCCTTTTAATATGTGAGCACTATGGTAAGATTTATAGAGTTACATCTGATGCCATTAACTAGTTGACAGCCCTCATCTTTATTGCTATCCTCAGAAAACTACTATGGGCATGTTTCAACCCCTATCTACTGTGTAACTAACAGAGAAGTTAGACCTGGCTAGAATCCTAAACATTCAAAATATATGCTACCTTTTCAATTATGTACAAAATAGCACAACAATAGACAGTATACTATACGAATATATCAGATGCAGTAAGGCAGAGAAAGTTTTCCTTTTTTTTAAAAATAAAATTTTTCTAGACAGAATGCATCATGTGGCATATGTCTGTTATCCACAGAATATTAATCTAATAATTCAAGACATACAACTTTGAAATAAATTAAACTTTCATTGGCATCAAAAACAGACCAATCCTATGAAAATCAGTGAGAGCTACAAAAGCAGAACTAATAGTAGTGGCCAGTGCAAAAGAAACAAAAGTAATTTTAAGGTGTAAAGTTCTCTATTTAAGGTTTGAATGGGGGTCTAAACTCTATATTATTTGCAAAATTTCTCAAATGGCAAGATGCTTTAAAAACCCATCTATTAGGCTGACAGCATAATATATGAAACTTACATGGAATCATTTAAATTAGGATTGTACCACAGGCAGCAATAAGGAACTAGCAATGAACAGCAAAAATGCTGTAGCTGCCTTTCTAGCTCTGGTTTTTAATTCTTGAGCTTTAATTCTTTAGGTATCCACCTCATTCATATTGTAACAGTCACCAAAGAGACCCTACATTCTGCAGATTTTGGAAAACAGTGCATCTTGTCAACAAATAATGTCTAATAAGAACCTCTTCTGACATTTGAAAAAAAGGGTAGGTAAGTCAGATAAGTAATAAGACAGTAATTTAAAAAGTCAGGTTCTTAAGCACAGGAACAAATTTCCATCACTTGCAGTCTTTAAGTGAAAATACCTCTCTAAAGGACATTCTTGCTCAAAACCAAGTACAGGCTTAATGCCAAAATGAATGGAGACATTACCTGGCCTGTGATTAAAACTGAAAACCACACTGTTATTTTCTACACTGTAAAAAACCTATGGATGTCTTAGCACTGGCTGTACCATTTTGTGTAAGATGAATTCTGCACCAGACCCAGAATTTTCTTGAGGCACTTCATGTTTCTGTTCAAGATGGTCAAGACAGAAAGAGGAGGTGTAGGCAAACAGTACAACTTGGAAAACCTCCAAGTCTTACCTGCACTATTAAATGGCAGAGTAAGCTACACATCAAGAAGAAATTGGCATCAAGATTTCAGATAGCCGTAACTCTTTCCAGAATTTATCACACATCCTATATGATGCAAACTTTAAGAGAAAAAGTCTAGTAGTCTAAACTGACACAAAGATTTCTTACATAACAAAGCTACTGAAAGGTAAGTTGAAGTGAAAATTTATCTCATAAACATATCTCACAGTAACAGTGTTTCTGGGGCAAACCCAGTAGGGTCAGGCAGGGGTACAGAGAACTGCACTTTTCCCAGAAGACAACAGAGGTCTGGCCTATTCTTCAATTTCAGTCTTCATACTAAGAAGAAAAGTTGAACAGCCACAGGTATGGTGCAGTCTAGAAGCATATACACTTAGCCTTATTACACAGCAAAAGCCAGGAGATTCATCTGCCTGTGCTACTTAGATGTTCTGTGGATGAGAATCAGGGAGAAAAAAACGACCTGGTTTGAGGATTTGAGAAGTGGCAGCTGAAGAACAAACTAGGCAGAACTTAGGTCCATAATAAAGACAGGGAAATAAAGCAGCAACAACATTTGCATGGGAGAATCCTCTAGTAAAGAGCTGGCTATGTGACACAGAAAAGACGTCACACTGGTACTGCGTCAGGATGATCCATTTCAGAAATAATACAAGGAGTCTTCAGTTTATTCTGTTGATCCTTCAGGATGAGTGTTGCAATATTCACACACAAAATATCCTTGCAATAAGTTTCATGACTTTAAAAATTCACAGCAAACTCTACCATGAAATTTAAAAAGCACATAAAATCATGAGCAGATAAACCTTTTGAAATATAAGGTTAGTAACACTGAAATATCAATTTGTTGCCAAGATGAACTTGCTACCACTTCTTTGCATAATCAACTTCAAGAAATACCTAATGGCAACATGCAGACAGTGAGGCAGATGTTTCTGAATCCTGCTCTGCAGCCCTGAGCCCTCTACCTGACCAAAACCTGCTGTAGCTACTTCAAGCTCACATGCATGGATTTCCTTCCCATAGGAGCTGATACTGCTCTGGACCTCTTCCCAATCATAATTAAGGTATGACCAGGGCACATACTCAGATTTCCAAGCTAGATAGATGAGCTTGGATCTCTCAGTACACACAGAGACATGGTGGCCATCTTGAGCTTAAGAACTCACTCCAGAAGGAATATAAGCCAATATAAAAACCTGAATCGGCTGATGCAACATTCAGTTCTTTCTCAAAGAGTTTTAGGGGTGATCCACAGAGAGGCTTCTAAGTAAAAGGAAACAACAAGAAAACAAACACAGATCTCTTAAGATTTGGGGGAAAAAAAAAAGGCAACAACAAAAACCCACACTGATTTTGGCAGCAAAACAAGTCAGCATTTTCGTAATCTGCTGAAGACTTTATAGCAATCTTTTCCACTGATTACATGGAACAGATGCTTGGTTGCTCTGTTGCAGATTTATCTGATCAGTGTTGTTCACTTCTGTAGTATATGCTTTCCCTCATATTTATGTCTCCTTCCACATAACATCCTGTAACTCCCCCATCCTCATCTCTCATTCACCTACTGTCTATTCTTTTACCTCTTGTCAGAAGTTACAGTGAGCTACTAGTGTAAGTCAGCTCAAATTAAGACATTCATGGTCCCCCAGATCTGCCAGCACTTCACTTCTTCCTTCTCCTCTTCTTTTGCCCAGCTGTTTGCTGCCTCTGTGTTTCATCTGCAATCCACTCCCTCAAGCCAGAGGGATGTGTGCATGTAAATATCCCACCACTTTCTACACATGCCCAAATCTTGGGTCAGATCCATTTAAATCTTGTGGAAACAAGCTCTTTTACAAACCTGTTACAGACAGTCTAGTTTGTCTGCATAAAGTCCATTGTTTTAAACAAAAAACATCCACTGCAGCCCAAATCTTGAGAGAGGCATAATCAACAAACAGGTAAGATTGATTTGTACTGTCCTGTTTGAGAGAAATATAAATACTGAGACAGAAATAATTCGTAAAATCAACCACTCTTAGCACTTTCTAAAGACATTTCATAGTATATTCTTAATACTGCAAAAATAATGTGTAATTGCTAATACCTAAGTTAAATATTTCTTTTTCACCTCTTTTTTAACATTATCATGAAAACATACTTGTGTATGTTTGGCATGGATGTTGGAGTTCATAGCTAGTGGAGTAGCTGCTTTATTTTTACCTAAACATTCACCCTTTCAGAAAGTAAAGTAGTTGCAGGAAATATTTGATTCAAGTTTACCTCACAGCTTGGCTTTGACCCACCAAAGCCCGTATTGAGACCAGAATTTCCCAGGATGAGCAGGACTCAGGAATAAAGTTTAGAAAAGGTCACTCAGTGCTAGTAATGATTATGCAGCACAGTATTTTGCTTTTAGCATTAAAAAGGTGGTTTGGGGTTTTCTTTTTCATTTTTTTTCTCTACAAGTTTCTTTGGGATTTTGATAGAATTTTACTTTCAGCTAAAAGGAAAAAAAAACCAGGACTTTTCTGCAATGTGGAATGTTTCAAACTTTTCTCTTGACAGAGACATACAGACTACACTTTTCACTTCATGGGCCATGTCTTCATGGGTTAGACACCTGTTCGAGCTCACCGATTCTCTGGTATCAGCACAGGCATGGAGAATTCATAGGAGGTCAAAGTCATAGGAAGTCAGCATTGTATATCTGCCCCTAAAAATCTGCCCTACAACAGGAGTAACTTTCTGACATGGGACTGACATGCAAATAGAACACAGCCCATTCTTCAGAATCTCTGTGCATACAAAAGACAGTGTCTGGCTATCATCACCTTCAACTACTCCTAAGCCCATGCCTACAAAACATCCTTCACAGCTGCCAAGGACTGTGGCTACATCACTTGAAACGTGCTGTGCAGAACTCAAGAACAATTTAGGAAAAATCTTAAGTCTTTGTGTGAACTTTAACTCAATCAAGCACCTTCTGAGCCATGTAAAATATCATGATTACTCCTGATAAATCCAGTATATTGCATTTCAAAAGGAACATGAAAAATCACCATATTAACCATTTTAAGATTCTAAATAGGGGCATCAGATAGAATCTAGATATCTGAGAAACAACCTTTTTGCATGTCAAACACTGTTAACTAAAACCTCTATATTGACAAGGAGTATATTGAGGGAAAAGCCAGTATCAACAGTTGCCAAACATTTGTAAAAAAATTACATAAATATTTACCTTTTGTGGGAGAGTTAAAATTCTCTTGCTCTTCAATGAATTAAATGCACGGAATGATGGAAACAGAAAAAGAAATCAGCAAATTTAAAGTTAGATAAAGAAATGTGTTACATGTGACAATGGCAAGTACAGTAGGCAGTACTCCAGCATATGTAAAAGGAATGTAGAAAATTAAAGTGATAAACCATGACAAATAATAAAGCCTATGACTTTTTCTTTAAAATTAACAGGAACAATGATGTTACAGAGAACCAGATTGTGGAGTCTTTAAGTATTCTGCTAGAGCAGTATCATCATACCCAAACTTAAGAATGACATAAAAATCTAAAAACTGCTTTATGTATCACTCTTGCTCCTGAATTACACAGCACTGTTTTAGATTCTGAAGCCTCTTTTGCAATAATGAGTGTTACAAATTTATTTTGTATTACCTGAAATCTATAATACTCAGTAACTACTTTACTACTGAAAATCAGTTTTTAAGGAAAACATAAAAGATTATGAGGCTTGAACTCACTTGCAAAAGTTATCAGTGCTAATAAAAATACTCCCCAGCACGAGTAAAGATTCCACAAGCTGCCTCAAAATATGCAGTGCCACCTAAAAATTTAAAAATAAAACCAGAAATATGGAGACAAAACAAACAACACTGATAGACTGAAATTTAAAACTGAAACGACTTATTCTTTTTCTTCTGCCACTCAGTTTTATACCGATAGATTTGAAAAAGGATTTTGACTGAGAGGGTTTGATCTTCCACCGTTATCCCAACCACACACTCACCGCAAGGACATTTCAGTGATCAAGTACATATACACAGAACGATTTTCACTAGCACTTCTTTTTCTTTAAGGATCTTAAGTTGGTTAAATATAAAAAGATACTTGCAACTAAATGTATTATTTGACAACATACTGATTTTCTGTATGGAATTCTGATTCTTATTTGTAAAAAAAAATACTGGACAGAAAAACACTTCATTCCCCTGTGACATGACTACCATTGCATATGTATCACACACATTAACTTTATACGTGTAATCCCCATTCAGTCCCAGCAGAATCTTCATGTAGTTTTCCCTCATGTAACAGCAGCAGCACACACACACACACACACACACACACACACACACAGACATGCACTTCACCCTCCACACAAGCTCTGTAGAAAACTTATGCATCTTTTTGCAACATGAGCTAAGATACAGCAATACCTAATGCTGGAGGCATGTTAGCTTTGCTCAATGTCACCACATAAGGACTATTGCTGTCAACCGGTGCCACTGGAAACACACACAACCACGATGTTTCAGTTATGTTTGCAGATATTCTCTACATGTGAACAGACTGCTGATTATCACAAACTTTACTCTCATTATATGACTGCTGAAATAGGAAACTACATTGTAAAAGCTATGAAAAAGAAACCATGCTGTGAAGACCCAAAGAGAAGCAGATAGAGGAAGTAAGATCTGTTTGGCATGAATTAGTCCTACAAGATTGTTTCTATACTACATTGCACATTTATGTTGCTGGTTCATAAATTTTAATCATAAATCTTATTGTACATGATTTTTTTTGTTATTTACTTGCTAGATTACCTAATATAATCTTTACTAATAGCTGTTGCAGCTAAAAAGCAGTGCAGGAAGATGTTCCAGATCTTCAGGGTGTATTCATTTCCTTGATCTATACAACAATTAACCACTATGCAAAAGTGTAAAGACCCACACTCAAATCTTACTCAATTAAGAGTTCCTTTGATGTTTGATAGCTGCAAAGACAGAGGACGGACTGAGTAAAGATCACAGAGGTATCCTTTATACAAAAGTATAGTATAAAAACCACACAACTACATCATAAAGTTGTTACAGAAACAGCTGAAAAGCAAAGTCAATGCAGAATCCCCACCCCTCTTAATCATTTGCACAGTTCCACTCAAACATGATGACAATAAAAAACCAGTGATGCAAGTCTCTTACAGCCCAGCACAGAATGATATATTGAGAATACACCATTGTCCTTACCATGGCTTAAAATTTTACTGCTTTAGTCACTGAACCAAAACATCTTCATAGCACTAGGTCCTTTTATAAAGTCATCCATTAATACAAAAAAATCAAACCCATATCTTTAGTAGCATAAGTTAGGGTAATGACTATTAAATTGTGATGTTTCAAAAACACACACAGACACACCTATACAAGACTAACTTTCAATATTGAAACATCTCAAGACCTTTCAATACAATAATGTCCCAATGTGTCTTGCACTGTAAGAAATAATTGCTGCTGACAGGGTTGAAAAAGAAATAAATACAGCTATGTCTTCCTTGAATATGACTGTAATTAAAATAAAAATCACATTGCCTAAAAATTAATGAAGCCTACAATTTTAACTGCAATCACTTCAAAAATTCTGCATGCCCTGGAGTTGCTAAAAATATTATTTAGTTAGAATTGTCTCAAGTGAAAATAACTATGCCTCTCCTTTACTCCAAAGCTATGTAAAACTGCTCTTGTCTTAAGAACATAATCATCAAGGAACCTTTTGTTTTTTCACCTTTTTTTTTTCCAGTGTGTATTATAATGGTGTTTTAAGGTTTTATTTGTTAAACCTGACTTTTCCCTCTACATTTAAAGTTGTTTCTCCATTACCTGATCACTACCAACAAGCCTATTTTTGCAATGGAATAGAAACCACTACTATGGTCTTCTCTGTAACAATAACTTCTGTGAGATTTTTTTTTAATAAATTGTGTCTATTATTCAGGACATAGCAAAACTGCCTTTTTTTCTCTTAAGTTGACTTTTTTACGATTCGCAGACTGTGAAACAGAGTAGTAACTAAGACATCATTTGGTAGACACAAGGAAACAACCCTTTTTTTAGTTCTAAACTTGACAACAAAATGGGATGTCTGAATATACAAAGTCAAGCCTTTTTAGCATAGATATGATCACTTACAATTGATAGCTAAAGATTAAAGATTAGGAGTCAAAATATCACTCTGTTTCTCCAGATGAAAACTGCTACCAGTCTCTTGCTCCTTCATTAACTCTCATTTTTCTGTAATGAGAACTTTAAAGAGTAATGAAATTACTTCACTGGATTTTTCTATGTCTCCTGAATATGCAAAAGAGCAAATAAGAAGCCCATTCTTGATATACAAACAAGATATGCAATCTTTTTACAGCAATCACTGTGACTTGTATAACAGACTTCAATGCATATCTGTATATATTTAGATTCATAGATGTATATATTTAGATGACTATTTGACCCTCACAAAACAACAGGATTTGTATGGAACGTAAAGAAGTACTTTGCTATAAAAACGATACTTTATGGCATATCATACAGGTTTTCCTTGAAACACAAGATGTCAGTACTGACCATCAAATGTAGTTTTATTTGTAAATGAAGAGAACGCATTTTCAAATGTTTCCTATGACATTTGCATATTGTACTAGATTTGGACATCGTCTGTATCTATGGTGACTGTGAATTTAAACAATTAAGGACACACTCCAGTTCCAAGCTCAGTTAAAGTAAATCTTTTACAGAACTCAGTAGGTTTTGGATTCAATACTACATTAAGGTCAGATCACTTCTGGTCACTACATTTGACCCTGATACTCATTTGACAGGGATTAAAGAGGTGAAACTAATGTTAGAATTTGGTAATTTGGTAAATCAGAGCAAATACTGTGGTCTTACGGTTTTACTGAATTTAATTTCTTATAGTAGTATAAAGTTAGACATACTAGCACATGTATTTCAGCAGATACTGACAAAATTCTTTAAACACATGTTATAAAACCTGTTCAATTTAGTATTCCTCTGCAAATACATTCTGAGCCTGAACAGTGCATTAAACGTGGGTAAAATCAGAAAACCCCCCTTTCAGAAGCAGAGTCAGTCACTCAGACAAAATCAAAGTACTGTGTAGAGAAGGAAATCTCTTTAACCTCTGATTCCATTGCTGCAATACAGCCATAGTGACACAGGGGGCATGATGTACAACAACAGAGCAACCAAGTCGCATCCTACTGCACATTTTATACATCAGACGCAAGCATGTTATGCACAACTGTAAACAAGAGTTCACTGAAAAAGCATAACTTTACAAGTGTTCATGGTATCAGCAACTTTATAAACCTAGAGTAGCTTTGGCCTTCTGTCCAACTTTCATGTTTTCTTTCCTCTTCCATACACTCATTTTCACAGTAAGTTCTACATTAATTTCCAACATCTTCAACAAAACATAAACTGGTATTTTACTCTCACACACTGGGGACCAAGAACACCAGAAAGATGATATATGAAAATTCAAACGAAAGCCAAATTAAATTTAAATTAAAAGTTGATTCTTCATTGTATATTGTACCAAGTTGTGAAATTGAAGTAGAAACATAGAAGAAAGTTGAAATTCAGTACTTATTACATTTTCCTATAAAGTCCCCAACTTGCTAATATGCAGAAATAGAAACTCTGAATGTAGTTTGTAACTAGTGTATAGTTCAGACAGTACTAGATTCACTACAAAATGAGAGGAAATGGAAAAGTTTCCAAATGGAAAGTTTAAAGTTAATAAAAGCCACTTATATCAGTATATTAATCATTCAAAATACACACATTTATAAAACCAGAGTATATTTTGTATGTGCTAATTGAGGTTTCTGTATGCCATCACAGCTCAAAGCCTTAAAATTAATGTAAACTGATCACATGTTAATGCAAGCCATCATACACAAAAACATCATTGGTAATGACATGATACAGTGGTCATGGTCAGCAACCTTATCTGTTCAAGAATGTGATCTGCTAACAGTTCTGTAATGTACAACAGTACTTCGTCATTATAAGCACTTCTTTAATTTTCACAAAGAAGAAAACCTTGCAGTATATAGCAATCTCAGTTGTTGCTTGTAGTCAATGAGAAAACAGGGTTTTTTAAACACAGAAGAAAACATGAATGTGCAAATATTATCCATTGTGCCACTTCATTTAACCGTAACAACTCGTTCTCTGTATGCAGTATGTTGCTAGAAAAGGAAACAGCAAGGGACATCCTTGTTTGATATTAGTATGTAAGACACATCTTCCATAACCATTAGGTCTACATTGTTTTTTTCCAGAAAAAAGCAGCACTCTTTGCCTGATCAGTAAGCAAGAAAGGGCTGGTGACCTGTGCTCTCACATTTCCCATGGTAATTATTTTCATTCTTTACTCACTGAACTATGAACTCCAGAAGAAAAACAGATTTGTGATATTTATTATTAAACTATGTCTATAATGCACAACAATGACTATAAATCACAAAATAAAAAATGAGTAAGTGACAAAATCTTTGCCCATTTTTTTTTTCCTGATAACATATTATGTCGGAAACTACCATGACTCTAACAGAAAATTTAAACATAAAAGGGTACTAGAAAATTAAGGCAATTAAACCACATGTTATAACCCACCGGTCAAACTTCACTGGATTTCTCAAACTACAAATACGCTTTCATTCTCTTCTATTGCTTTACTGGTAGAATTACAGCATTGGACATGTACTTATGCAAGTAGACTTTAAATAAAGAAAGGTAAGAAATCAAAGAGTTTGAGCTATCACAAGCTCATTATTTGATACCTTGCTCTATACTGCCACTTCTTACTGGAACTTGCGGTAGCTGTCTTCCCCTACGACTGCTGAAGGAGGTATCTGCAGGAGGAGACTGTGTGGGACTTCCTTGTTGATGTGCTCTGCAAATGAAATTGAGATAAAAACAGAATAAGGCAAATGAAGAGACTTTTTATATTCTGAATTTTAAACACAAATTAAGTTGCAGGTACTGCAGATGGGTTTGAAAAAGTTTGCATTGGTCTATGCCATATGCACATACATAAGGCCTCACATTTAATTTCTCTAACTGCCTTCAACTATGGTGAAACTATTTCCTTTTGTTTGTTTGCTTGTTTGTTCAATTTATTTATTTGTGGGTTTGTCCTAGTTTGTTTTTTATGTCATTTTGGGGCTTTTTTTTGGATAAAGTACTAGTCAAAAACCATTGAATGAAAAGCAGTTTTCTAAGAACCATTTATGATTTTGACTCACAATTTATATACATTCTCCTGCACTGGTACAAGGGCAATACAAAATGCCACCTCTGTGTTTTATTATATTTAGTGTTACCTTTGTGCTGATGCAATAATTGCACAAGGCCACAGAGAACTGTACAGCAAGTATGTATTCCCATAGGATAGGGTGTGGTTTTTCCCAGAACTCAAAGAAGGAAAAAGACCTTTAACCTTGGTATTGTGGTGGGGGAAGGGAGGTTGTGTGTGTGTGGGTGGGTATCTCTGTGTGCATGCAAAACATGCACAAGATTTTAACATTCATATCTAAAGAAATATCCTGAACCTCTTAGGCTGAATTTTAGCTAGCACTCTTTCAGAACATCCTGGCTACTTGATTTCTTGTACATACATAGAGTTTCTGAGTTCAACACATCAAACATCTTTGGAACCCTAACGATTCAAATAAGTATGGACAACTATAATAACTATGGGAAAAAGGTTTAAGAAAGCAAAACAAAGATAAGAAGCAGCAGACCGCTGAGGAGAGCTTACTGTGAAATGCCCTTGCCAGTTACAGGAATGTCCCAATCACTGTAGTGGATAAGCACTGTTTATCCAGTTGCAAGTAGATAATTTGTAATTTAAAGCAGCACATTTGTGCGAGTGTTGGCTGTCACTAGGTAGAACAACTGATTTTCTCTTAGCCTGTAAGATCAGAGTTAGCTGTGTGAACAGCACATGATTTTCTGCACAGTGTTTAAGAAAAATACTTCGATAATTTTAATATGGATACAGAACAAAACACAACAATGGAAGGACGAAACACAGCCAGTCTTTTACTCTTAATTTGCATAACTATTTAAGTTCAACAGCAAGAAGTACTATCTGGATGGTGAAGATAGGTGGCATAAAGGATATGGGAGAAGTGTAAATACCATGAAGAGAGGATAATCTACAGTGTCAGAATGAGTGAATGTGTCATGTATGCTCAGAAAAGTACAACACCACACTGAAACCTGGGAGGCAGAACATGAAAGCTATGCTGGACACAAAATAGCAACCTTGTCAGAAGTGGAGAAGGCGGCGCCGAGCCTCCGGATGCTAGGTGATGTACAGAGCATAAGGGTCTGACACTAGCCTGCTCACTCGACCTGGAGCGAGCGTGGTGCTTTCCCCTAATGACTGGCTGTTCAGTCGTTCGTGGGGTTGGAAGTCCCCTTCTAGAAAGACATGGTAGTAGACCCCTAAAACATCAGGGCCAAAAAGAAACCATTCAGTTGTTAGCTCCAGGCACACCTTCCCATGCCCCCCTCCATCAAAGAACATTGCAAATCCTGGCTGCAGGACCAGGGTCGATGTTTCAGATGAAAGCAGTAAATTCTGAATGCAAACCCATTTCCAAAATGACAAACTGCAGAACACTCACCACTGCAGAAACACATGACCCTAACTGTGGAACTGTTGAACTGCACTGCTTATAGCGGACAGTTGGCCAAAAACTCTAGCTGGACCTTAAACACAGCAAACACAAGCTAACAACACATAGGACAAAAGGACTAGCACAGAGTAGGCTATGAATACCTGGTTTTACCACAAAGCATTTCTGTTTCTAACATACACCTTTTATCTTTGTTAAAAATATTAACTGCATTTCAGTTAGTGTCCTAAAAAAGGATAATATGGAAGCACATCATTCCCTTAGTTTCCTTTACAGGTTGAAATAAGAAATCTATTTAAGTATCTGTAAGTACTGAAACAGAAATAGGGTTCTGAAGGAAATCTAATGAAAATATAACTAATATTATGCTGTAAAATGATAAATCATGTTAGTGTAATAGAGCATAATGATTACTAGTTCAACAATTGCATACAAGTATAAGATAACCTGAAACATTTCAAATTTGCAGAGTGCCAAAGCATTCTAATGGTGCCTTTTTACTCTTCCTTGGCTTTCCAACAAGGCAGTCTTTTGTGAGTGGTACTATTGTATCTGCTGTTATTTCAGAAATTTCAATTCTTGTGACATCATTTCATCTTGGGGTGGTTTTGTTTGTTGTTTTTTGGGTTTTTTTTTTTTTTTTACTTTCTGCAGACATAGAAAGTCTCTCTTCACACATCCAGCACATCTTCCCCACAAGATACAGTCAGAGCACCCAAGGAACCATCTGGTTCATATGACTATCACACACTTAGAAGTAGTGCTAAAAAAGCCCTTATATATGAAATAACATGAGGATGCCTACTAAGGAAAACAAACAATTTTGGATTCAAAGCCATTTAATCAGTAACAGTTTCTGTGGAACTCCAGTCACAAAGCAAAAAAATCAAGATTCTGTTCCCTGTGCTTATATTCTGTCTCCTAAATCCTAGCATTTCTTTACCTTCACTCCTGGTTTGCCCTGTGATAACTACAACATTCTTGCAGAGACTGAATCTTCTGATTCTGAAAGATTCTTACAATAACAAAGATGGCCTGAGTTCTGAAACTGCCTGTTTCTCCATGTTAACTGCAAAAGTATTCCATGCCAACTATTGCACCTAACCGGATTTTAAGCATCTATCAGATGTCTAAACATCATAACACCCATAAGGTAAATATGGACCTCACTCTGTGCCAGAAAGTTCTTATTTGCTTTTACTATGAATAAATGCTTCAATCTAACAAAGTCATAGTGTTCTCAGTCCTGATTTTTTTCACTTTAGAGGCTAAATATTCTGGAATTTATCTGAGGGCCCAGTGAAACATTAGAAGTCTGTCCTATCATTACAGAACAGGACAGGACTTACCTGCAACTCAGAAACTTATCTCCTTCTCCAGTAAAACTCTTTTTACAGACATGTGCCCTTCCAAGAGAAAGACAGAGCATCTGCTTAACTCAAATGAAGACAAAGCAGGCTTAAGATTTGCATTAGCTGGGGTATTACAGTGAGATGAATATGCTTCTGCGGGTGCAGATGAAAAGAGAGATAAAAGGCAATCGAAGAATAACTAGAATGGAGTTAAGGACTTGCTGTCCCAGGAGAAAGATCTGTTGCTGACAGGAAGAAGCCTGCAAATGGCTGATCAGGAGTATGAGACAAAAAAGGAACAAGGAACAAGTATGGGAGACAAAAGCTAGTGAGAAAATGAGACAAAAGTGAGATAAGAAGTACAGAGAGGAGAGGAATCTGGGTAAAAATGATACCTGGTGAGCAGTGAGACTGCAATGAGCATGTACATGTGTATCTCATCTCCTGGTTCCTCAGTGAGGAAGGTGACACTGCAAGCAGCAAACCTATTAATTCAGCTGGCAATGGCCTACAGGGGAATTCTACAGGTTCCAGCTCTGCCAGCACACAAGAAAACTCAAATTCCTTTCCCTTCAGACTGATGCCTCAGTACCATGCTGCCACCTAAGAAGCTATAAAGAAAAACTAAGAATAAGAGAGTGCAACCAATCCAGCTTATCCCAGCATAGCTTCCTATGCAAAATACAGAAAGTACAGTTCAAGACTGTATGTATCCTAAAATATGACAGGTAGTGCCCAACCTGGCATTTCTAGAGTGATCAGTTAGGGCTGAAAGAAAAGATTTTTAGGATTGAGATGAACCAATTTTTGCTTGTACATACAAGAACAGAAAATGTTTGACTTCTGTGTAATCAATTTTACTCCTTCAGAACAGTTTACTGAATCCCATTGAGAAGGCTTATCTCATTAAGAGAACTTTAAGGCTTTGTAAACTATCCTGAAAAGACTGGCTTTTTCCCTTTTATGTACATTTCCTAAGGTATCACAATACACAGAAATTTTAATCTTACATAGCATGTTGAAATGCTTTATAGAGAAGCTGACAGCATGCTGATATGTTATTCCAGTAATCTGCTTAACTAATAGTAGACAGAATTTGCAAATTGCAGAATAAAGACCAATTGTAAGACAAAAATGAATATTTGAGGAAGAAATAATCTTCAGCTATATTTGACAAGAAAATTAATTGCCTGTCCTATTATCAAAACTTTCTGGCACTAGTGCAATATTGTATCTCTGATGGAATATTGAACTACAGCACTCAGACTTGTTTAGACATTTTTCTCTCACATCTAATACTAGTGAATCATTTTATGGAAACACAAGCCTGCAATATGTGCCACGGAGATGTACAATTCATGTTTCCCTATGCTCCTCTTCACTGGGTTCATTGCTGAATTACCGAGAACCAAACTCCCTGGACATCTGTTACTCTTCAGAAGTCAGAAAAGGACAGGGGATAAAAGGCTTTAGTGATCTCCATAGCACAATAGTCCCTGATTCAATCATAGCAAAGATTTCAGTCATCATTTAGGTAATCTCTCTGATTTAAACTGAAAAAGCAACTGGGTTGTTGTGACAACGGAATCATCTGACTCAAGGAAAATGTAACCATTGCTTATGGATCAGGAAGGATAATCTGGGGCTTGAAGTGGTAAAACAAAATAAAAGCTCTGAAGTTTTGCTATGTAATGTGCATTTTCATTGAAAATTGAGATGCCTGTGTTGTTCATGAAGTTTTTCAGCTCTCACAATGTAAACAGATGTACATTTCACCTCTGCTAATCAAAATAATAGAAATTGATTTCTGACAAAAGCAGGATTTCATCTCTCCTCACTGCTCTTATTTCAGTCAATAAACAGGGTTTAAAACCTAACTAGATGTATTTATTATTCAGTATGTATCTTCACTTTTTCACTTTTTCTTAAGAATTCAAACATGTAACTCCATACTACTGTAGCATCAAAGTTAAAAGTTATAATGATAACACAGGTTCAGAAAAATTCAATTAATACAAAAAAGTTCCACTGTTTACATTAATTTTATGCAATGACAGATTTAAATGTACAACTTAACTTTTTATATTTAAAGTGAATTTCATTTGATCAGAGACATTTTGAATTATTAATCTATTATAGCTATCTATTTATATAATCTATTATGTTTTTTCATCCTCAAAGTTAATGTAAAATAAAAATTTTTTGAAAAACAATAAATGTTACAATGCAGAAAAGGACTGCTAGTCTTTGCCTTTGAGTTTATCTGCAATGATGGAGAATGGCAGAAAAATTCTGTATGTACTCAACACAGTGCTAATAATACAGATACAAAATATATAATACTATGAATTATGACAACATAGCTTTTAGTACTGTCACAGATGTTCTAAAAAAGTCGTATTAGAGGTATATTCCAAAAACTGGAATCAGATTGATAAAAAGGGATGTTTACACATTGATCAACACTCCTACCTTTCTGCTTCAGTTGCAGGGCCTTTCCTAGTTTGTTTTTGGCTGCTGTATCTTTCCACTTTTCTGGACTGCCTGTGAAATGACATGTCAGAAAAGAAATAAACAAAGAAGAAAAAGAATACAGAAATATGAAGATTATTTATTCATGTATGATAAAGTTAATAACAGAAACAGTTGACAGATGAGAAAGTGACAACTATCATCATAAACAGGCTGGTGAAGTTGAGGTTTAAGAGACATTGCACTAATTAGGTTTGTTTGAGGCTCATGGTGTGAAAGTTATGAGGTACCAATACAGGGAAGAAAACATTAATCCTGACTGAGCCTGCAGCTAGTTTCCACTTCACAGCCTGTATTTGATTAGAAACAATGCCTCCTCATAGGCCTATAAGTCATCTCTTAACAGCACAAAAAACAAGTTCAGAGTAGACAGCAGGAAAAAACCTTGCAGAAAGAACCAGAAAATACTATTTGAAGGTAAACTTTAAAAATGGCTTTTAAATCTAAATTTCAAAAGCGAAACACTGCATTATATCGGATTTAAATAAGGCTGTCACTATATTAACAAAAACTTTTCAAAAATCTTACTCTATTACTTATTGAAGTTTTTAGGAAGAGATTAAACCAATTCTATTTTTTTCCTAGTCAACATAAATAAGCTAGAAATTCATTTCACTCTTTCACTCCTTTCCTATACAAAGCTTTTTTAGAATTCATCTGCTATTTGGATAGTGAGGCACTAGTTACCTCGACCATCTAAGCACTTACTTTAATACTAAATAAGAACAATGAAGAGTAATACCACTCAATAAATATAAGAACAAAAGCAAAGACACGTTTCACCATTATTACCCAGGACTATATAGTATGGAAATCTCTGCAAGTCTTGCGTTCCAAAATTTTCTGTAGTATCCATAGTAATGTGAGCATTTACAAACTAGGATTTACTACTTTAAACCTGAGAAAACCTTCAATATATAATAGTTTTTAGGAAGAAAAAGTGCATACAATATTTCAGGAGTGGTCAAAACCACGGAGTGACAACTATTCATTCCTAGACCAGAAATGCTAGCAAACTTGAACACACAAGATCTTGCAATGATACAATCAATGTCATATGTTAGGCTATATAAGAATTACTGTGGGCAAAACAAATAGATAAAAATAATATTTAAAGTAATATGTTTTCCTTCTAAACCTTTGTGATCATAAAGAGTAACCCAGTGCCTGAACTGGAAGATACCTAAACAGCTGTGACACCACATTATACCCAAAGAACATAATCATAGTGGATTTTAATTATTTGTACCCACTACAATATTTGATGAGCATTATATTGTAATGCAGCAGATTCCACCTAAGAAAACACTGCAGCAAAATAACAAAATGCTTTCTGCATGAGCAGAGGTCATTACCTGATGCTTTCTGGATTTTAAGAATTATATTATCTCACAAAAAATAGTGTGTCAGATTAAAAATTGAAATCCCTTTTGTTCTCAAGCTAATTTTTTTCAGATTTATTTTTTTGTATATTCTCACTACTTTTCAATTTTTTTCTTTTACCAGGACAAATATAAAGTGGATACAGAAGAAAACACACATATGAAATGCTTTATGTAAAACCTATGGCTAGCAAAGTATTTAAAATTGTGGCTATATCCACTGTATGCTGCAGGATTACCATTCAAATTACGTCACCCTCTTAATTTTCTGTTTAGCTGATCCTGTTTGGGCCTTACTTTTCTCTTACTCCTTATGTCGCTTCCCTAGATAGTGACATTTCATGCAATGGAGAAAGAGAACACATAGTGACTGCTTCTAGTAGGATGGAAAAACTAAGAGCAGGACATACTTTCCTGTGACAAGTAACAAAGTAATCCATAGCACTAATGAGCTGATTTTCCTTTCTGTTTCCTCCCCCTGGCTAAGATGATGCTGCACACATTTCCATATAACTCAACAGCCTGCTGCAGCACTTGAGTCCTGGCTCAGCTTGAACACACTGAGGGTGTGGGCAGGTGTGCATTTACAGGTAGAGGTCCTTTCCTGATCAAATGCAGTGTACCTAAAGTGCACTCATGTCATACTCAAATTTACCTCTTAAATGTACTTCACAGGAGAAAAAAATATTATCCATGAATGATAAATGCATATACGTACTTGTACATAAAACCAGAAAACAAAAAGAAAATAGGTGAAAGTATGCAGAACGTATGCAGAACATATGAATATACTACGAACAATACCTCATTTACTTTGATCTATGATTTGAGCAAATAAGGATACCTCTGTGCTGCTCCAGGTTTAGCACTTAGGTGGTCTACACTGTCCTGTTTTGGAATGCAAGACTCCAGCGTCCTTGTTCTTCACAATATTTGGAAACATGGATGTGAATGTGGACAGAATGAGCAGAAACAGAGAGATGGTCACATGCAGTGAAGGTGGAGACATGCAGTCAAATATATAAACCAAAAGCACTAAGTCACTACCTATTGAAAAAGGCTATATTTCTCATTTTCCTCTCCCCAACACTACAATTTTACATGTAATATCAACAGTCTAAGATGTAATGAAGTATAGAATGAAAGCCACCAACAGTATTTTTAAAAACCATTATACTCTACATGCTGAATGGCAGCACTGTTATATAATAGGTGTCATCATCCTTCTTGAGAATTAATCCATAGCATTGTTCATTAGATTAATATACAAACATATAAAAAACAAGTAAATTTCCTACTTTTACGTATTTTGATGAAAACTTCATAATCTATGCCACATGGTTTCCTACAGTAATAATTAACAATAATTCAATAGCATAATAGAATAACTGACTCAGCTTTTTCTTTTTTTTAATAAAAAGTGGATGGGAATAGTTCTGAATTTCTATAGTATTTTAATTTCTGCTGAAGCTGCAGAATTTCTTCACAGCTTTCAATCTGGCAAAAATATTATTAGCCTGTTGGTTTATTATTAGTTTTTAATGAAATATATTATGAGATCTATCGGTGAAAGGTTTTTTTCCAAATACCAAATTTGAATTTTAATGAGAAAACTCAGCAAAATTTTTAGTCCACTAATAATCTAAGTTATGTAATATATTTGCATCTATACCCTCATTAGGGTCAGGTCTTAAAATTCTCTTTAAGATAAATCTTCCAACTGTCACACCAAATCATTGACTAATATGTATCTTATATAGACAAGCTCCATGTATTAATTTATATACAGGCAAGCTATTTATAGTTAATGTTCCAGAGTTCTATGTGCCTCAATGTACTTAACAGTTGTGTGTAAACAAAATCTGCACATAGAAATACAACTATATTCCTACTGAAATGAAAAATTACTATTCATAAAGCGACAACATAATATTTTTACACAATTCGATGTCTAATATTTTTAAATTATTTATTACTGGCTTGTACAAAACCCCTCAGCAGTTTGCAGTGTGTGTTACTTTCTGAAGCCTTAAAGCCACCAAGAACATCATGTTCAATACTTTCTGATGTTTACTGAAGTGTTCTAAAAGGCTGGATATGCATGGTACCTGAAAGTACCAGAAGGGCACTTGCTCTGCAGGTGGCTTCAGGTGAATCTTGGACAAGCATTCTTACAGATGCATGCATGACTGACAAAACCTACTTTGCATAACTGAAAATATATGAGAATTCATTTTTTTAAAGGCTTATTTTATCCAATTTATCTTGGTTATATGCTTGTACTACATGCAGACCTTCCCAAAAGAACAGTCTCAATAAAATGTCCATCTACCATTATATGCTCAGCTTTCACTCACCTTGTTTTTATCATCACTTACAATTTCACAGTTCTCTAAATACCTGTTTGTCTACACTGTAGATATTGGATATTTAGAGTTTCTAATTCTAATTAGCAATAGAAAAGCCCAAAAACTTTTAAAAAAAACCCCTATTATTTAAAACATCGTATAGAAATACATGATACTAACCAAACATTTACCAATTTTTAACATTGAAATAATACATAACTCATGTCTTAATCTCATCAACATATCAGTGAGTCATTTCCTTCTGATATGGCAAGTGAACAAATTCCAAAAGAACAATCTTGCCAAGACTTTTATTAAAATTTATGTTAATAATAATTATAAATAAATACAATGTTGCAAAAATAATTTAAATTATCAGAAATAGATCTTGATTGCATTCTATATGCAAATTGGACCCATTTGTAATATAAATCTGTAATGTACTCAAATGAAGAGTAAGATGAAATCTGTCAAAGTCAAATCCGTCAATTAATCTGTAAAATAGGATTTGAAAGTTGTGATAAGAAATTAGTTAGCTATCCCTGCTGATCCATCAGTTATTCCCCAATACTCACTGCTTCAGCTGTCCAATTGATACAAGCACATCTTAAAAAACATAAATTACAGAACTGAGTAGTATTGGCCCACTGCAATAAATATGTGAATTAATCAGAACAAATGTAAACTTAAAGAGTAGAAAACAAAGGTAAATCACCTTTGATTCCCTCACTGATAATACTGCATCTCTCTATAGACATGCAATGCAAAGAGCCAAATGTTCTCAGAACTTGTGGGAGAAAAATCCTGGAACTGGTAGGCTGAAAACACTAATCAGCATTGAGGTTAGCTTAAATTCCTTCGGGGTTCGTCAATGACTTCATCACTGGGATTTGGTGACCAGATTGCATGCAAGACTTACAAATACAAGAAGGCACTGATTTCACTTAGAAAATCAGACTGCTGTTTATCCACCTCAAAATCTTTCCCATACATATTCCATATGCTACAGGTGCTTTACTCCAGAATGTTTGCTAGTGAATATTAGATGAAAATTTCAGCTGACACAAAAAGGCTTACTATTTGGCATTGGGAATGGCAGTATTTAGATAAAAACCTCATTTCACTGATTTTTTCAAGTCTGATACTCCGAAGTCAAAGGCAATCTTTCCACCAGCTCAAAAGAAGAGAATCAAAATTACTTAAAAATGCCTAAAAGACACAAAGTACATCTGTAAATTATTAACAGCTGTCCCATCAAAGGGATGTGTTGACAAAATTTCTGGAAATGCAGTATCTGTAAGGGAGGACAGCTTTGACATAATGTTTCACAAATTTAATTTTGTAACATATAAATGCTGTCTAACTCAAATAAAAAAAGAGATGCTACCCAAACACAGTTACACTATTTCCACCTGGTATGAGCTGAATATATCCAGTAACAAGCAAACAGGATAAATCACAGTACAAATATCAGTACTGTGGGTAGAAGGTAAGCACTGGCACCACTGGTATACCAGTCTTACAGTTTTAACTTCAACTTCATAAATTAATTTACAGATTATTGACATTTACCATCTGTATCCTGTCACTTACTGTAACACAAAATATTCAAGGGAAAATTTTGAATTTGCATCTAAATATAAATTACAAAGTCTTCTTAAAATAAAAGCAGATCTATCTGCAAAAAAAGTCACCGAAAAAATCACTACTGCCAAAGCAATGGAATACCAAAGCTTGTGTGATTATAAAGCTCATGAGAAGTGAAAAACAAAGGTGCTTCTATTTATAATAAGTGATATTCAGCAAAAAAAATTGTTTAAAGCCCTGATTTTTTAAATCAAAACCTACCTTATTAGGAAAACCTGCTCCATGGAGGCCATCCTGATTTGGACAGAATTTACAAACAGTGCCAATTTTTACATACAGCAACTAGAAAGTGTTACCAAGACCTCCAACATAACAGCCCATTAGGAACAGTTTGTTAAAAAAAGGAAAATCAAAACCAATAAAAATAAACATGTATACAAGAATATGCTCTACAACAAATATTTATCACATTATAAAGCACCACCGTGAAAGCACCACCACCGTTTACAGAAGCAGGTAAAAGCAGACTGAAGGACATTAACACAGATGATGGTCTGTTGTATCACACATCTTATTTCATGTCTTGTGACTATTCACACAAACAGAAAACTTGAAAAGATGTTCTTAGGTGCTTTATAACAGTTCAAAAAAATGCAGAGATGATATCTAAACTGCTGGTTTATTTTGGGCTTCTGGAGGTTGTAAGTCTCTCTCCACATATATATATATGTGTATATATATATATATATATATACACATATACACTTGTACATTTCAGTGTACTCCTCTGAGAGTGCAAGATGCAGTGAGCCATTTTTCAACTTGGAGGAGTTGACTAGTACCTGTCATCCTCCGGAGATGCATGCTGGATATGAATCCTGGGACTAGTAGGTCGTCTCCTCTCTAGGGAGGGGGACCATCTACCCCTGTTTGCCCATTCAATAAAACAGGAAAAAAATACGATATTTAGTTTGTGATAAAATTAAATATATGTGATTTGGGACTGGAAAAATACCCCAAAAAGTAATGAAAGTGTGTAATTTAATTATTTTTTCTAACTGTTTTCTAATACCCAAGTATACTTTCCTTAAGGCTGCTTACTGCAGAAAGATCACATCTGAAACAAAGAGAAGGTGTGCCCAAAAATGCAGTATTTAGAGCAATGTAAGTCTTCTACA
The DNA here is from genome assembly GCA_013398175.1 of Climacteris rufus. Taxonomy (NCBI): domain Eukaryota; kingdom Metazoa; phylum Chordata; class Aves; order Passeriformes; family Climacteridae; genus Climacteris; species Climacteris rufus. The sequence continues at coordinate 431,891 of VZRZ01005515.1, read as the reverse complement.
TGGCGTACCATTAGGTTTTTAAATATTCTCAAATGCTAGACTACCTAAAAGCCTGTCATTTGCATAGGAGGCTGCAATTCCAAACTAGAAGAGGCTTTCAAAAACCACATGATGGTAATTTTCTTGGTATTTTGCTAATCCCATCTCTCCTAGCTGTTTGCAAGGAAACATGTAATCTCAGTAAAAATGTAGGACTATGAATGATAATAAAAATTCGAGGCCATAAAATCACTTTTCTGGAATGCAGTGAAAGAGTTCAGGTAAATTATTTAACTAAAACTAGGCTCCATGCATTTGGGCACAAGTACTGGGGTAATTTTTTATCATTTGAAAACATATATTGAAAGCGTGTGCAGACAACTTACTCTTCTGTTCATTTCTTTTTATACCTGCAGTGCATGCCAGTACATTATGTTACACAATTAAATTTAACAAAAAGGACCTGAATTGAAAACAAAAACTGGTGTATTACATGACTTTTTTCTTGAAAAATCTCATTCAACTTAGAATTATATATACTCTATTCTAGACTGACGTTGCTTGTTTTATTGGGATGCTATGTGTTTGTAATACGACAAGTGTACGTATAACAATTTACAACACCAAAATAAACTAATTGACAGATAGCAAAATGTTTACATAAACTCTGCACAAGTATCTAATATTTCCCTTTCTGAGGCATTCTTCCAGTCCATATAATAAGGAAAAGGGTTTGATCTATGGAACATGCAAATAACAAACCTTTCAGGGACATGAGCATTATTTGAACAGTTAGGTAGGTCTTTCATAAGTTTTAACAGCAAATAGGTTCTTAGCAGTTAAGTTCTTTTTCTCTCCAAAGCAAGAGTTAAAGAAAATGTTAATTCATCAGTGCACTCAGTCAAAGCCCTTAATATGCTGATATCCACTACAGATATTAAAGAGCATTGGATAGAATTAACTCCGTCATTCGGTATCAACTTTAAGAACACGCTCCCCTGCACTCTCAGCTGGAATGACTGTGAGCCACAGTACAACACCAACATGTAATTACCTATTTCTTTACATGGTTGGAAAGAAACCGAAAGACAGTATGTCACAGACCTAATGCAAACAGTTATTTAACTGTACGTTATTTTAAATGGAAACGGCAATCTTCAACATAACTGTTACAGGCATGCAGTATAAAAATCAACATGAAATCAGGACAAGCCTTAGTTGGATCAACTTCCCTGTTATCAGTTTATGATTAGGTAACAGGTAACTGTTGGGCTTTGTCTCTTGTTCAGGTAGTAGTGACCAGCTGATATCAAACATCCTGTTTTGACCCCTACTGCAGTGAAACACCTCAAACAACAAATCTAACATAGTTGTGGGGCTGTATTTTGCAGGTATGCTGGCTCTCGTACATGACTGAATCCCTGGGCTGTGCTCCTTGGTTTTATTTGCTCAGATCTCCCCTAACTGACATCTCAGGCCAAAGGCATATAGGAAGTACTAATCTGTAAAGCTGGTCTTGTGCTAACTGCTAATACATACAACAATTGCTTGCAACGTCAGAAATTTAGAAGGTAAATAATAGCCACACTACATATTCGTACGTGACTATCACTGGCTGCAATCTTAAGTCAGTCTGGGGAAGACGCTATTATGATGAGAAACTATTGCTTAATCAGTTCAGAGTCTGCCCTTAAATCTAATGCCTAGGTGTTTCCTGACTGGAGACTGGGTACTGAAAAGCAATTTCTCCATTCCAAAGAAATAGCACCGAATTTACAAGGAAAAAAAGCAGAAATTTTGAGACACAGTGAAAAGGATAATAATGAAAAAAAAACACAACATAATGAATTAGTAGCAGGAAAAACCTTTTTAATAGTACTAGAGGACATATTACAAACTTAAAGATGCCTTGCAGATCATCAAAGGAACTTCAACAAAACAATAATTTTAGGAAAAAAAACCCAAGTGAAGAAAGCAGCTTGGAATAAATAGGGGGTGGCTGGTGGGAAGAGAAAAAAAAAAAAGGCAGGCATGGTGCAACTGCATAGAGATATTAGTAGGGCTAGGATATTTTTGAGTGTCCTACAGTATACTGTGCAAAAGAGAAGTATATGAAGGATTAAACTCTGTACAAAACCAGTCCAGTGAACAAAAAACTTTGGCAGGCCTGTGTCAAGGCAAGGTTAGTTTGCTAGCTGAGTTATATGGACATTACTTGGTCTAATGACTGAACTTACAGGAGGAGAAAAGGAATTTTGTCTTCATTGCTGTTTTGATTCTGCTTTAGTGAAACTAACACTTGCATATCACAAATTCATATATACAGCTGAAAGTATTTTTCTGCTTATATAAGTGAGTCAATAGAATGGCTTTTACTGGCAAACCAGCATCTTAAAAACCATCTTAAAAACTCCAACCATTCCAAATGACATGAATGATGTTGTATAAAGTTCAAAGATCAAAAATGTTTCCAGCAAATCAGTGACACAGAGTGACACTGTCCATTGGTTATATAAAATCTACAATGCTGTCAATTCAGGCAGAGGAGAAGGAAGAAAAAACATGAAAACAACTAAGAGTGCCTTCAACATAAGTCTCTCAAATATAATGACTGATAAATTTCTGTAGATTTGACTTCACAAAACCATAGAGTGTTTCTCTTTGCTAGACCAATTCTACACCTGACAACTGTCTCATCTTGTCTTAGTCTCTTGCAACAAAGGCAATTTTTCCATATTGTCTATTACAGTGTTTCATTGTAATTGCTTTTAAGAGGTTTCCTACGGATTAAGGTGAACTTGTCTTACTGTCCTTTAAATCTTTTGTTCTCATCTTGTCCAGCACAAAATCAAAATGCTTTCCAAAGACCCTGAACTTAATTCTGTGTTCTTCAAACTAAAGGCTCCTCTATAATTACGTGAAACTCATGACTAACCTCAGGTTCAAGTGTAAGCAGATTTCACATTTAACAGTGGAGAATTAAATCTTCTAAAATTCACTTCCCCCAAAACAAGAAGTTTAACTTGGTGGGTTTTATACATTACATATAACATCTTCCTCCAAACCTTGGGCTGCGTAGGAAAAATCTTCTATGTCACAAGAAAGGAAAAAAAAAAGTATGTCCTAAATCCTCTGCCAAAGCCACACACATCTTACTATTTTCAATGAATCTATCAAGAAAAAAATGAATACAAATTTCCTAAACAAGAGTTTTTCTGCTGTGTGAAGGATCCCAAGTCAAAACTCCTATTTAAGGCTTCCAAAAGCTAAGAAAAACTTTCATAGTGCTGGGCAATTTTTCTGGATCAGGCCCACTGATGATTTGGCAAAACCACATGTTTAGCAGCAACAGAGGCCGTTAATACAAGACTATACACTTTCCTTTATGAGGACCTCATGAAAAATGCTGCAGATTTTGCCCAGTGGACAGAGGTTGCAGGACACGAATTATAAAGACATAACAGAGCTAGTTAACACCAGTGACAGACATAGCTTTGACTGTAAGATTTTAACTAGATAGTTTACAACTACCAGTTACTGTTTGATTGAATATTCAACTTGATGGTGGCATCTTGAAATAATTACAGAACATACTGCTCATGTCTATATGTAGTTACATTAAATAACTGCTTGTAGTTGCAGGCAGCTGTATATATGTACACACTCAATTGTTAATATGATGCCACAATATTTAAAAAAACCCTAGAGCAATATCTTTATTTCATTCTGAGTGGCTTTACTTCAGCTGAATTTGTTTTTGTTTTTAATAACCATGCTCATAATATTTTTTTGTCTAGAGCTCACTTAAAAAGGAACGAACTATTGCAAATTGATCAGGGATAACTCAGCAGAAGATCAGCCACTCTTCTGCAACCAGAGCATAACTTGAGAAGAACAAAGTTCCAATCAAGGAGCAGCCGGAAGTGAGGAGGAAGGAAAGGGAAATTTAAAATAAAAACTCATAAGAAACCCTATCTCAAAGTGAAAAGTGTATTCTTAGTGCCTTTCTTCATGTCCTTTCTCACAATAAAGAAAATAATGCAACTGTTACAACCACCAGAATGTGGACTGACTGAAAAAGCATTATAAACTACCACACTAGTTAAATATGTATTGCACAGATGAAATCGTAATTCCATCCTATTCCTACTCAAAAAGAGCCTATTATTGCCCTTAGTGAAACTAAAATCTCACTCTTAGCCAAAAACATAGGTAGTGATGAAAAGTTCCCTTGTGGAATCATCCCATCTATCAAATACACCAGCAGTATTTAATTTGCCTAAAATTTTGAATCAAGCTATTGTAATAGTAAAAATACAGAAAGCATCCATAACATGTCTGCACAATGTATGTGACACAACAACATTTAATTTAAATTTGTAAACAAGTCTTCTTAGGACTTATGTGAACCATAATAAAATATCACACAGTGAAAAAAACCTTAATGCAGTGATCTGCCTTGTAATTGCAAGAGCAGATGCATCAGATTAAAGAAAGCAATGGTGTTTGGCTGTTTTGTAAAAAGTGTAATCAGTATTGATACAATTCTGGTTTGAAATATGAGAGTTTTGTTTTACTTTATAATTTATGCCACTGCTTTATTAGCAGTCCACAGAACAAGCAAGAAACAGAATGTAATGCTTTTTAGCAAATGATGATGAAGATTTGCAACCAAGTGGTAGTCTCAAAATACTTAACACTGCAATGCCATTATCAGCATACTGAGGACTTTTGTAAACAATGAACATCAGCTTGAACCAAAACAAAGAAAGTAGCCAGAAGCGGTTATAAATTCCAACAGACAATTTACATGACATACATGAACATAGGAGCAAAAATGTCTACAAATACCAAAGCAGACAAGAATGTACAAGAAACTCATATGAAGAAAAACAAAAGTGATAAAGATCACCAGCACAGATGACAAGAAATTCATAAGTTTTTATTTTATACCTTTCTCGTTCTGGTGAATGCAAACTAGTATCTGGTCTCAAGCAGTTGGTACTAGCACTCCTAGCCCTGTCAAGGGAGGGCTGCAGTTCACTAGTGCCAGTGCATTGCATCCAATGGTAGAAGAGAAAGAAAAAGAAAACAAAGAAAGGAATACAATGTTAGATATTAACTCATAAAATAATGCTCTCTTTACAGAAAATGTAGAATCACAATGATTTAATTAAGGAAAACATAAAAGAGTTGACTGGATGATAGTGTCAAGATTTGTTTAGAAAATAAAAGCAAACAAAAGACTGCTAGAAATTTTTTTGCAAATATTGTTGAAATGTTTAAAACTGAATGAGACAGAACAGCATCCACTTTTAAGAAAAGTGGAATGAGAAATACCAAACAATGAATTTATATCCATATTAACAGCAGTAAACCTTAAGGCAACATAAAAAAATGTGATACACTACATGTCATGTGAAATCCCTTTACAGTGAAGCTCATTTATTCTGCAAATCCATATCAGATATCAAACAAGTGGGGGGATTAATCCTCAGTGTCTTACCTAACCAGTAGATCATCTCCAAATTTCGATATTCGTGAATTAAGGCAATCATGAAGGAGTGAAATATCCTGTCTAATCACGGATTTGGTCTTAGCACATGCAGGAAGAGTTGAGCTTTGCAAATCAAAATTATTTAAACAAAATGAAAATACATTTAACATGTAACAGAAATCTCATACATAAACAAAAGAATGCAATAAAGAAAACTATGCAACATATAATTTTAACAGTGAAGACAACTCCACCTAATACAAAGTAGTTTGGTTGGGGTTTTTTTGTAACTTAGGTGTTAATTTAAAAAATTAGATGAAACTATTTTAGGATTTTATCCCTTATCTCTCAGTTACAAAGATGTATGAAACATTTTATATTATTTTTTTTCTTTAACAAGGGAAGTCTATTTATTTTTTAAAAAAGAAGCTAACTACTTAAAGGGTACTCCAAATACTTCTTACCTGTATAGGTTCCAATGAGTACCATTTTCTAGCAAAGGCATCTTGGGTGGTAATGTTTTATAGTGCCTAACAGAACTTCTTGAATGTGGGGGGTCAGAAAAGAACACAGAATAACAAAAAAACATGCCAGAAATAAAAAGACAGGTAAAGTCAAGCCAAGACTGACCAGAATGTAAAATAAATGCATAACATTCTATTACATTGTAAAGCTGTAGGAATAGATTTCTCAGTATATGTTTTTCATAACTACTGTGACAATTATCTGTGGGACAAATTTTATATTTACACTTTTCTTAATAGAGTGCATGAACGTATGGCAGTACTAGTACACCTCAGGTATTTTCTTGAAATGAAAGTAATCTATATTCCATTTATAGATACTTTTAATTAAAACATATAGGCTTTTTTAAAGGATTAAGTTGATATTAAATTTGCTCTTTATTTCTGTTAGTGATGTCTTACTTAGACCTACAGAGATTTTAATCTCTTCAGTAGCTAAGCATGAAAATCTTGCTAAAACTGGAATATATGGTATCACAAATCTAACTACAGATGTATTAGCAGCTGGCTTTTTTGAATGTGGAAGTCTTTTGAATGTGGCATATCAGCTTCAAAATTTAACAGTGACTAAATGTTATTAATAATAAGCTAATTTAAAAACTTAGGCGAGGTACTAAATAGCCAGCACAGCAGTACTAAGGTGTTACATGATGATTGTCTAATATCATCATAGATATTAGGGAAGAAAATGTTTATTTTATTATCCTGCTCTACCCAACGAACAAGGGAGAAATTTAAAGCAGACAGTGGCTGTTGAATGGAAATTATGGCCATTTAATGGTTAAAGGTTAATAACACCATTCTAACAATTTTCCAAACACCCTACTAGGACAAAAGGCTGGACCTGTCAGGAGAAGAACCAGCAGCCTTGAGGATTTTGCAGCATCAAGAACAGCCTGTCCTAACAGGACATTTTGATTCCTGTTAAGCCTTGGACCTAGACACAGCAGGACCAATGTTACAAACCTGGCTATGTCACAGACAGAAAAATCAGCTCTCTGTCTGGTAGTCCTAGCATTTGTAAAGCCCTGAGGGATTTAACAGAGGAGCTCTGACCCTTCTTGTATGGGTTTAGTGGCCACCACTGGTGACTTCTCTATCAAAGGCCACTGTAATGTTGCGAAGAGGGAATAAAGGAATGTTTGTCCATCGGGCCAATCCTGTCATATGAGCAGATATTATCAATCAAAGTAGGGGTGACCTAAACATGGGATGTGACAGCCCATGGTCTGTAGCATAGGTACACACCTTTCCACCATTTCTGCCATTGGGCAATAATTGCATACAGATGGACAGCTAGGACTAGTTTTATTCCAAACTAGAGCATTAAACTCATCATGTATCTTAACTTTGTAGATTGGACTATCTCATTTCTTTAATTTAACATTAAACTATTAACATTTCTTTCCCATTTTAAGCTGAAGCTGTCTCACCAACTAATTAAAATGTTCAGCAAGCTGTCTAGAAAACAAGGATAAAGTCTTATAATATTCCTAACACGAATGAATGTCAGGACACTAGAAATAAGCAGGGACAAAAGATGGCATAGAACAATTTTTTGTTGAAACTGTTTTTGAACCTATTCTGTCAAGAATGGATATTGCCAATTTTGGGGTATTATTTGGGACAAGACTGTATAAACCTCAGAGTTAAATTTTTAAAAATCCATCTATTGTCTTTTATTGCGTTTATATTCACCTTCAATACATTATTATAAGTACCATCCTTTTTTACAGTATACCATTGCTATTACATTTAAAGGGTGAATTTGTTGGGTTTTTTTGATCATAAAAATCCAGTAACAATAAATGGAATAAAGAAAAAGGCAAGAAAGGGCTGTACGCTCTGATTTCAGTGTTGTTCTTACCCAACTCTATTGCTGTCCATGCACAGCTTTTAGCTGTGACCAGACTGGTTTAGATTTGTAAAACTATTGGAAAGCTATAATGGCTGGGCAAAGTGCACCAGAAGTTCCTAATACAATATTTACTTCATTAATTGAGACTTTAAGCATTGTCTTTGAAAAATTATAATGACAATTCTAATCTTTAAGAGGGAAAGGAGAAAGCACAGGCATGGGGGCAGGAAGAACATGAAGCTACAGAAGATCCAGCAGAAAGTACACAGAAAAGAGGCAGGAAAATTGCTATTCTCTGACAATAAACAGACAAAAAATAACTAAAAGTTAAATAAGTTATTAAACCCTAAAACATAAAAACTTGAGGAAGAAGTCTTTTTAGTTGAATTCTGAGAATGAAAGTATTTCTACTGATAATAAAAACTTCATTTCACAGCTTCACTGATGCAGATTTTTGGATAGGTTTCATATTTATTATTTTAGCTTTATACTACTGTGCCTTATAACAGAACCCTATCACAGCATCTTCAATACTGTTTCAAACTTGATGATGAAAATTAAAGCAAGCCAAGGCATATTAAAAAAAAACAAACATTAATTTGTAAGAGAAAATCCTACATTAAGTAAATGAGTAAGGTCACTAGACAACATGGTTTAAAGTTTGATGATTTTAAACATATAGCACTGATGCAAAACTCTTAGCAACACCCAGATTCAGAAGAGACAAATGGATAACCACCTGTTTGAAGTAGTTGAATGGTTAACTACTTTAACTTCAACCTACATTTTTACTGATTGTAAATTTAAGATATTCTACACAACATCATGTATTTTTAACAAGGTTAACAGACATGGTGAAAAAAAAAGTGGGGGAGCAGACTTTGATTTTTTAGATTAAGATATTTCAGTCCCATTTCGTTTCACATCACTGGAAAATGGTAAGACAGGACCCTCCAAGCTTTGGAACAAGCCATTAATGAAGATTGAAGGTGAGCCCAAACTACAAAGTTTACATGTGGATCCAATTTACAGAACAATTTTTAGATGCAAAAACAAGTAATACAAATGCAATTAGATGCAAAAATAAGACCTCCTGAAATCTAGGATTTCCAGTAAGCCCTTGTAAATCAATATTTATTCCTCTGCAAGTGACTAAATCAGCATGAGATTAGGTGTGACAAGTAAAGGCTGTCGAATTGTGCGTGGCTTTAATATAAACATAAAAATGTAAATAAAAGAAAACATTAAAACAACTAAAAAAGCAAAGTTTGAAAGTATAACAACGCTTTCATGCATTGGGAGATCAGGACTTTTGTGACTAGATGGAAAATCTACCACAAAATACAATCACAAAAACAAAATTTCTTCAACCCCTTTTATCTTTTCTACTGAGGTTCACAAACATATATACACATCTCAACCTGAATTAAAACAAACAACAAAGAACAACTGACATCTGGATCACAACATACTTGGAAGTTCTTTATTGACTGGGACTAAATACCACCATGGAAAAAACGTTGGGCACACAAAGTATAGACAACTAACCAGATGTGTTAATGATTACCACATTCCTGTATTTACCTGATGGTATGTAGGCACTCTGCACTTCTTCCTCGTTTTGCTCTGGGCAGCATAAGAAGCTCACTGCACAGACAGGATGGGTGGTGAGTGAAACAGATATAGTTATGAAGCATTAGATGACATGGGTTATGCCAGTGATAAGCAAATGAAAACATAAAAAGAAATGAGAAGCATCCACCCAGATAGATAGTCTGATAACATTCAAACTCCAACTGCACTTCTCAAAAAATATGAGCCAAAAAATGCATGTATTAACTACATTTTCAACAAATTCTTTTTAGTGTGGCACCTCCTTTTGTGATATTTTCCTTTAAAATTCAGAATTACTTTTTCAGAGTTCTTCATGACAAAATGAATATATAAAATGCTACCATTTTCTAATAATCTCCTGTCTCATGAACTAATTAACAGAGAATTGCTTTAGGAAGAAAAAAGAAAGATGCTTGTTGTTTGTTTTGTGATGGGTTTTATGGCTTCCTAAGCCACAAAATCATACATGTAAAAGCAGAGAAGGTTTAGTGCAGATCAGTTTACAAGAAGAGTACCCAGTCACTCTTTTGGGAAAATCAAAAATTTATGTTCACTTCAAATATTATGTTTTGTCAAACATAAATTCTGACTCATAGCTCTTGATAGAATTTTGTAATGCAATCCTAAAGAAACAACAAAAAAAGCTATTCTGACTTCTTGTTTCTTATTCTTTCAAATTGAGGAAAATCAGCCTTCTATTCTATTTTTCATATACTATAACCAAACACATATTACAGCCAGCAACATGGTAAAATTAATGCACATTTATGCCTATGGCAAATATGACTATGACATGAAATATCTCTTGAATTAATTCTGTAGTTTTAGGCACTTCAACACAATCAGAAGGACCAAGATCCAAACCTCCTATTATTGTAAATATGAAATTAGAGGTAAGCTTCATGGAAACATGCTAATTGTAAAAGAAGCAGGGAATCCTATGAAGTACTATGGCAAAAAAAAAAGAGAGAAAATATTACAAAACAGATAAAGCAGCAGTTGTTCAATGTGTTTTACGCTTCACAATCTTATAAAATTATCAATTTCATTGATACAGTATAGGCATTATTTATCTAAAATTCTAAACTGGGCAACTTGAAATAATGGCTTGTGACTTGTGAGATTTAATTAAATCCAGAGCCACTAGCCTGATTTTGATGCAAAGATATGTAATAAAGTTGAACTGATTTTATAAATTTTCTTTTTAAGCTAGATTTCTAGCATAAACTCAGAGGACTGATAGAATTTATATGTAGGCTTCCAAATTACAAACAATTATGGATTTTAGGAAAAAAGTTACTATTTCCTTTAGAGTTGCAAAGTAGATGCAAAGTCCACATTAAATCATAGGGTATTTTGATAATATTTATCTTTGCTAAGGCAAAGAGTATCTATTGTAATTGGCCCAAAGAAAACACTAATAAAAAATTCATCTCAAAAAGATATAACAAATCCACCATGAAATCTTCACTTAAAAAAAAAAAAAAGCAAAAGAATCCATCACAATAGATTACCAATAATGTGAGAATATGCAGATCTCTAATAAATTAAGTCTAGCTTGGGAGACATTTAAAATAAAGATTATTATTCTCAAACAAGTGTTTTCTAGGTTCACATTAACAGATTTTACCTAGGAATAAAAGAAACACCAAAAAAGAAAGAAAGAAAAGTGTCATGCTCTTGAAAATTGGATGATGATTTCTTAATAAAAAGCTTTTCCTAACAGTTTATATATATTCATATATGTGTGCATATATGTATATAAATATATATAAAACTGTTGAAGTGGACAAGTAAGTTCCACTGGAAATTTATGACAACAGATGCTTCTGTAAGAAAGTGATAATAACTATTTTTACAAAGAACTGTATTAATATTCAATATTAATTTTGGACCAATACCAGATAATTGAGAAAATTATCAAAAGTAATCAGCAGCTGTAATTTCTGCCGTGTAACTATCAGGTAATTCCTCAGTTTTCAAACCAAGTTTATATTACATATCTATATGAATGCACTTGTTTAGATGAAGGGTTCAGTAAACGCACAACACATAATATCTACACTACTCTTGATACTAATACATAATATTTGACAAAGTTGGGGCTTTTTTTAAATTCTTGGATGTGACAGAGAATCTTTCTCAATAAAACCTGGTTTGGATCTTTCGTATGATGCTATTCTTTTGTACTGAAAGTCAGTGAAACCTGCCAGAGTTAAACAGCCTCCACAACTGAAGAAATCTAGGGGAAAAGATGAAAAAAGGAAAATGGGGAAAAGGAGACCACTGAAGACAAGATTATTCTTCAAGAAGAGCAAGTAAAAGGACTCATCTTTAAATTCTGCAAATAAGCCACGTACATCCTTCATGTCTGAACTCTGAACTTCTGAAAAAAGTTTTCTGAACACTGAAAAGAACTGAAGACTGTCTCACTTCTCTGAACAAATCCAGCAGCCCATTGCTCATCCCCAAGAAAGGCTCAGTGTAAGCCCTGCTCCTCTCCAACCATAATCCATACATATATCAGCAGTTCTGTCTTGGTTTGAGGCTTTGCTAGAAGAGAAATTTCTAGACAGTTAACTGTCTATATTTATACCAACAAAAGCTGCTTTTAAAAGCCTTTTCCTCTTCAAATCTGATGAATAAGAAATTTATTCAATAACTAGCTTCAGGAATATTTTGAATATATCACTGCTTAAAATAAATAATAGCAGAAAACCTTTGCAACAACTGCACATTACTTGAATTACCCTAACTATAAATCTGACTACTATATTGAAAAACCATTTTAATTCACCTCTGAAAGGAAACTGAGTACAAAACTACAACTTAGTCAATTCTGTACACATTTCTTGCCTATCAAATTGAATTTTTAAATGTACCAAATAACTCATTCATTCCCATTCCTATGTTACAATACTACAAAAGTAAAACAGGCAAGATCATATACAAAACTGAACTAGTTTAACTGCATGAGTCATCTGTTATTCAATCTCTATGTTGCTTCAAAACTGGCCATGTTTACATGTTTTCACATCACTATGAAATGTATGTTCTGTATTGAATTTACTGGATTATATGGAAAGATTTTCTCATACTTAGTTCTAAATAGTAGTTACTTACTGCTAAGAAAAAAAAATCAAAGACATTACTATGACAATTGATCTGAATAGTAAAAGTATGCTATTATAGTCTAAATGTATAACTTTTTAAAAGTAAACAACAACCCATAAACATTGATAATCTATGTGACTGTCACTATCATGTTTCACAAATATTGAGCTGAAATACCTTTTTAACCTTTTTTTCAGCTATAAACTAAACAGAAATTCTAATTTCTTCCATTTTATCAGAATATTATTCCTAGATACCTGAAAACAGTGCGTATTAGGTGAGACCAACTGTTCTCTGAGTATAGCCACTCCATGTATTCCAGGAGAGATGTGTATGTGTCATGCATCTAAGACTGGAAATTTTCACAAACTACAATGAGTACTGCAATGTACTCTCCTTGCTGTGCCTGGGTACTGTACAAAGTTCACCAGAATGTAACATAAGATGCTGTGAGACTGCAGCCGTAGATATCCAAAATCTATAAGCATATGAATGCAAACCAGAGTACATCCAACTCACAACTAGTAGGAATTCATGCCTGGTATTGTGCTGGCTACTGGCTAGCAAAACTGGTTAATTCTGATACATTACAAGAATATTTAGGGCATATATGAAGATGGATGGCTTTCTAGAAAAATCTCTGGGCTTTATTAATTAAAAAGCAGCAGAATATCCAGGATAAACACCCAAGAATCATTAGTCTAGATACCTGCTATTACGGTCAACCCAGTGCACAGTTTTACCAAAAAAAATGTATAGATAATTTAACAGTGGCACTAGATCTATCAGTTAGGATGAGTTCTCTCCCTTTCCCATTGCTATCAGTCCCATTTCTAATGAAAAATTGAAAATTAGGCAAACTGACAAAGATATTTCTAAACCTTTTTCCAAGTTCAGGCTGACAATGTACCTTTCTTGATCAGACAAATACTGGCTATCCATCTCTCTGGATCTGTAATCAACTGGAGTTCTGGAGGCATCATGGTGTCTAGTTGGAGAACGTGATCTTCTCATTTGATGAATTTCATCTAAACTCCTGAAAAGCAGAAATAGGTATGATAATATTTTCTCATGAATAACACAGCTTAATGGATTGCAGTAAAAGTTGGTTGAAGGAAGTTTTCAACCATAAATTATTAATACATGATTTCTAAAATAATGCCATTACAAATTATGCAATTTATACATGCCACTGTTTATTATGCTACAAATATACTTAAGTGGCTTCATGCAAGATTCAGCCACTGATTGAAAAAAAATTTCTAAACCTATGTATTAGTTATGGTACACAGATGATGAATCACAGAGAAAAGAGGAGTAGAAAGAGGCAAGTTTTGCAATGTTATGATTCCTCCCATGAGTGCTCTTGAACGATTAATAAAAGCATATATCAAGTTCAAATACTGCACTAATCAATTTAGATACAAAAAAAGAAGCTTTAAAATAGTGAAAACTTCCTGAACAAGAGAAAAGTTAATAATGACAGATTAGACAAACTTGAAACTTCCTTGAGTTTCAGTAACTTGTGATGCCTACCTCTGTAATGGCACATTTGGTAAACGTGAACGGGGCCTGCCCTGATCGTCGCCACGGTGAGGAGACACAGAACGCGAACGATGATGTGTTGTTGTTCTTTGCTGTTCTGGCACAGTTAGCGTTGTGGATTTACCTTCTCTAGTACTAGATCTATAACCTACTGGCAGGAGGGTAACAAAAGGAAATTAGAGAATAAAGGTCTGGGTTTAGAAAGAATTCAGATGGCTATTCTTCCAGGAGCACAAATCTAAACACTTACACAACTTTCAGGTCATCATTCAGCTGTTGTACCTCCCAATGTATCATGCAGGATAAATTGCTAACATTACCTTTAAATGTCTACATGTACAGAGACTTTTTCATGTACTGAAAGATGTGGAGGAGTTTTCTTACTTGGGGAAGAGTATCCTGGGTATTTTGTGTTTAAAAAAAAAATTTTGAAAGGAATGTAAACAGAATAGGTTTACCTCATCTAGAAAATGGAAAAAGAACACTTCCGTACGACAGCACAGACTCACATGGGACTGCTCATATATAAACCATCTTTCTGCCTCTTGTTTCAGTTAAACACAAAGATGTTCTACTACTGAACTTGGCCAAAGCCAGGATTTAGAGTATATTGTACAGAACATTGCGTGTTGCTTACTTTGCATAATATTTTTTCCAAATATTATGATTGAGGCAAAATTTCTTGCAGTTCATTCTTATATAGGCTTAAAAAAAATCCACAGAATGTTAGTACATTTTCAATATTTCAGTATTGCTGTGCCTTTTTCTATGAATCCCATCCTAGAACAGACAATGAAGTTCAGTAAGCTACAGCTTTCACAAGGTTACTTGTTATCTTTCCAAAAGAGCCTGAGGAGATCCGCTCAGACTTCCCTTGCTCATTTCTAGACATTTAAATTAGATTACAAGAATCCCTTGACAGAAAATCCCTTAATGACATAAAAAGTAATCCCTTAAGTCATCCCTTAATCACTTCAAAAATCCTTGCTTAGGTATCAAAATAATAATTTTGCTCTTTCTCTGAATTTGTTTAGCATTGAAGTTACTGTAACGTGTGATTTTGTTCAGCTACAAAAATAACTTCTATCAGAAATCTTCTTTTCATGCAGAAAAAGACTACGATTTCATCATCTAGTTGTTAATTGGAGAAATCAAATAAACTAAATAAATTGCACTTTTTACGGATCTTGTTACAGAGTTTTAAGATTAGGGTTATTTTCATATTTTATATAATTTGTATAATTCTTCTAGTTCTTCTCTGATCTTCTACCAAATACAGACAGGCCCTCTTTAAAAAGTGTGGCCTGTATACAGAGTCTGTTTTAGTCTTGATCATGTATTCAATGACATTTAATAACCTCTTTAGCAGCAAGTCTGAACCCTGATCACAAACATCAAAGAAATGTTGACACTTTTTTCCCAAAATGTGCAAGTTTACCAATTTATTCTGATGGCATGTAAAAGTTGACAACATGTATGAAAGCATCTAAGGTTTACGAACTTTTTGACAAAGTAGGACTCCAATGTTCAGCAGGTTTTGATACATTGTGATGTGTATACTTTACCTGCCAAAAAAGTGTTTCAGAGTTCTGTAAAATTATAAAGAAACATGAGGATCATCCTGACCTCAGGACAAGGATTGGGTGCACATTTTGAAGCAAAATAGAGACTCCCTCAAGACTTCAATGGAGATTTGCATACCAAGATTGCTGCAGAAAATGTCTAGGTTTTTTGTTAGAGGAAGAAAAAATATGACAAAAGCTGGATGTGTTCCCTTTTCCAGGATAACAAAATCTAAGCTGTATTTGCAAAAAGGTATTTCACTTTTCAAACAAGCTTGTGTTAGAAAAAATCCTGTCATCTCTATCAGAAGGAAGAGTAGTGTATATTTACGAAACAGTAAACCCAAAGAAATCCAAAACTCCTTTCCAGCCTTTAGGCAATTGTACTGAAATACCTAATATTTAAATATTAAAAATTAAATTTATAAAGAAATACATAAAAACATAAATTTAAATTTAAAATATATTTCTAGAGCATTTCTAGTCTGCCTAAAAACCTACATATAGGATTATCCTGTAACCTCAAAAAATCTAGCATAGAAAGATGATTTTATGTAATATATTTTTCATATCTAGGGAACAATATCTGAAACTTATGCAATGTGTCTACACAAAGCTTACAGAACAGACAGAGCAACAGTAATCCATGCTTATCCTAAGTATTAAATCAAGAATTGTCAGATTGGTCAAATCGCATCCATATTTTCACAGTGACCATGACAGTGACAGCAACAGTAGCATTTCCTCATATCCTCAAATACAAAGGCTCTGTGCTCTTCAGGGTGAGCAGAGAAAAGCTTTGCATGGACCAGCATGATACCAGCAACCAAGCTGATGGTAGTTTATGCAGAAGTTTCTCAGTTGCTCATGGGAAACTGTCAGGTGTGACAGGAAATGAATGCAGGATGGATGATGAAAATGGTTGTAGCAAATTTTTGATACCAGAATTATGTTATTTTCTCTTAAAGACAATACAGACAATGACAAGGAATTTTATTGATGTCACCCTGCTGCTACATGAGGAAGGTAAATACAATGCAACCATTTAAACAGATTACATGTAAAAGAAAAAGAAACTGTTCTGAAGAGTTGCCCATAGCATAAGCAATACAGCTTATTCAAAATACTGCTGGGGATATTGCCAACTGTATATCAGCTCTTTTTAATTTTGTTTTTAATTAAGAAAGTTACTGAAGCTTTGGTTAGACAGATAGGTCTCAGAACATGTTCAGGTTTTATTAAAACCTTCACTGATCCTTATGGAGTATTATGCTGCCCAGGACGATACAGACACGGAGTGACTGGTTTAAGACCAGTTCAGGATCACACATACTTAAGAGCCTTGAGATCTCTCGTATAAGGAGAGGCTAAGAGATTTAAAATAATATTTTCTTCATGTAAATGGATGTTAGCATACCACAAAACCCTGTCAAAATATTTTTTTTAAAGCTGAGCTTCAAATTAAAGTTACTTTCAACCATTGATACAAACTTTTACAAACAGATCTATGAGCTGATTAAAAAACTTATATGTATATCACTGCAAGTTACTAATAATAAATGAGGATGGTACAATCACATGAAAGATAAGATACATCAGTGATATGACAAGGGAAAAATACTTTTCTTAAAATATTCTGGAATTTATCGAAGTACCAATATTTTTGATGTAGCAATCTTTATTTCCATCGACAAGCAGTGATTCTTTGCAGTTGCTGAAACTTCTAGGAAAATAGTTTTCCTTTGTTATTACTAAATTCTAATGCTGTATTTGCAGTATAATTTCTAATACTGCAATTGGTAAAACATTTGAAACTATAGTTATACAAGCATATATATATATAAAAGCATTTCCAATGTTAGTTAAACTAGCAAAAATATTTTCCCTCATTTTTTCAGCTTTCATGGAGATTAAGTAAAATTTTGTGCTTTTATATTTTGTAGTTATGTGTTTGTTTATTTATTAGAAAATGAGCAATAACCTTTGTGATAATCTTGAGATATTAATGGAGCAAAATAACTTAAATTTTTTCCCAATATTTCAGGAAAAGGAGAAAATTAATCACTTTCAGGAAGATTCTGCCTGATTAACCTGACTTCTTTCTATGACAAGGTCACCCTCTTGAACGAAGGAAAGGTTGTAGATGTTGTCTACCTATACTTTATTAAAGCCTTTTACACTGCTTCCCTAGGACCCTCCTGGAGAAGCTGGCAGCCCATGGCTTGGACAGGAGCACTTTTTGCTGGGTATAAACTGTCTGGGTGGCAGAGCCTGGAGAGTGGTGGTGAATGCAGGCACATTCAGCTGGCAGATGGCCACCAGTGGGGTTCTCCAGGTCTCTCTCCTATCGGGCCCACTCCGGTTTAATATCTTAATCAATGGTCTGGACGAGGGGATTGAGTACACAGTCAGTAAGTTCACAGATGACACTAAGTTGGATCACAGTGTAGGAAACCTCTGCAGAGGGATCTGGACAGGCTGGATCGATGGGTCGAGGCCAATGGTGTGAGGTTCAACAAGGCCAAGGGCCGGGTCTTGCACTTGGCTCACAACAATCCCCTGCAGTGCTAAAGGCTGGGGGATGAGTAGCCGGAAAACAGCCCAAGGAAAAGAACCTGGAAGTGCTGGTCAAGAACCAGCTGAACATGAGACATCTGTGTGCCCAGGTGGCCAAGAAGGCCAATGGCACCCTGGCCTGTATCAGGAACAGTGTGGCCAGCAGGGGCAGGGCAGTGATTTTCCCACTGTATTTGGCACTGGTGAGGCCTCACCTCAAATCCTGTGTTCAGTTTTGGGCCTCTCACAGCAGGAAGGACACTGAGGTGCTGGAGCATGTCCAGAGAAGGACAGTGGAGCTGGTGATGGGTCTGGAGCACAAGTCCTGTGAGGAGCAGCTGAGGGAGCTGGGCTTATTTAGCCTGGAGAAAAGGAGGTTCAGGGGGGACCTTATCACTTTCTACAACTAACTGAAAGGAGGCTGTGCCAAGGTGTGGGTTGGCCTCTTCTCATAGATAACAAGTGACAGGAGAAGAGGAAGTGGCCTCAAGTTGCGCTATGAGAGGCCTATATTAGATATTAGGAAAAATACCGTGCCCTTCTGTTTTTAATTTGGAGACTCTCAGATCTTTGCAAATCCAGTTCTGAAGATTAAATCCTGCTATTTTCTCAGTGATCTCTGAGAAAGTTTGAATCTATGCATTTGGCAAAGGCACACCTGAGAATGAAGTCCAAACAACTTTCAGTATGAGTCAATTACTCAAATGCTGACCCAGTGAGCAAAGTCCAATGCATTCTGCTAAACCATTTTGAACGCTTCCTGTCAGGTGGAAAATTATTTATTTCAAATGGATGCATGGAAGGATTGGCAGCTGAAAAAAAGCCCCAGTTCTTAACAGAGTATACTGAAACATAAGCAAGTCTACAAAGATATACCAGTATCTACATTGTCAACTCAAAAAAACATGCCCCAAAAAAACAAACACAAACACAAAAACCAAACCAATCCAGATCAATCCAAATCAATCCAAACCAAACCGAAACAAACCAACCCAACAAACAAACAAAACAAAAATAACAAAAGAAGAACAAATTTTAAAAATCCCAGGAAAAATACTTAGAGCCTATGATTTCTATTTAAAGTTAAATGCTCACTCTCTCTGCTGGTGTAAAAATATCAAATATAATTACTAGACACACATGAATTTCTCTCTTAGGAACTGAGGTGTAAAGTATATAAAGTAAGAAAAGAACCCAATCAGCATCAAAGGAAGGAGAATTTGTCTCAGTAAATATCAAGATGATACTGCCTTAATAAAATATGTGATTTATTTGCACAGTTATCTAATGGATAAATAAATTGTGAGATTATTTTAAACACAGATCATAGAGCTGTTTGAATCCCACTGTGATTTAATTCAGTGGTTTTCATCAAGAAGATGCACACAAAAACTGATTTAGTACTGGCAATGACATTGTGACTCTGCAGTTTGCTTGGGACAACTGGGAAACATATTTATCTGACTTGTGGCAAGTCAAATAGAACTAGAAGAATGTGGTATGCAATATAATCCTCAAAATTTTCAGTATGTAAGGAATGTTGAACTAGAAGTCAAACCATGCCAGTCTCTACAAGTATATATTTATGAACATTTAGGGTAATGACAGTTCATGAAGGCTTATGAAAACTATAATAGATATAGCCATGCTACATGCATCTTAATCTACAGCCATGCATTATTAAACAATTCTATGGGAGACTGCATTTGCATTTCAAGCAAAAAACAAAATAAAAAAATGCTTTCAATAAGCACTGAAATCTTAACTACTATTTTAAAATGTGGGGTTTTAAAAAAATAATTTACATTTTAAATAATGCTTGGAGCATTGCATATTAAACAACTTTAACTATTTGAACCAACCACTGGTTCACACATGAAGAATGATATGCAAAAGAAATATAAATGAATGAATAGTAGAATCTGCTAATTCACCAGGTTTAGGACAGGTATCATGAAATAATCAGGAAAACCGTTCTTTTTCCACAATGCACTCTCCAAACCCAGTATCCTCAATATTTGAAAATATTATAAAGAAACAAAAACAAACAAGCAACAAAAGAAGAAGAAAGCAGGACCATGCTGTTCATCCACGCACCTGGAGGAACAACTCCAATACCATCATCAACATCATAATCTGAGATGTCACTATCACTGATTGGCCGAGATCCTGCACAACAGTAAGGTAAACAAACACCTGAACATCTGGTCATGTTATAAAATGTAAGAATATGGTCATTTAACATAATACTGAAACCAAAAAGATGATTTTAAGTCAAAACAATAGAGAAGGAGAACTCAGCTGCAGTGACTGATGTTTCACAAGACAGCTGAGCCAATTTAACATCTTACAGCTGCTGCAGCCTCCTTTCCCTTTCTCTTTCCCTCAAGTCCTCAGTAATCCTCTACTAGAATAGTTTATCTCACTAAGCCTGCAAAAAGCAAAACCGAAATAAAGGAAAAAAAACTTTTGCGCTATTTCCGTGAATATGCTGAATCAGCCTGCTGAACAGGAAAGGAGATGAGGCAGCATATGGTGAGAGAGGGGAAGAGGAAACAGCATTGCCAGCTTTTAGAAAAGCTGAAATACCTCATGAAAACTAACCTTTAATTTGCTCTGTCTATAGATATCCCCCATTTGGACGTCTATGCAGCAATTACAGCAGTATCACATATTTATAGTTCCTGAATGTGCACCAATTTCCTATGCATTGGCTGGAGTGTATGACTTCCATGTTTTAGAAAAATCAGAAAAATAGCTTGGAAATGTATTTTAAAATAATCCCCTACATCCTTCATATTTATACATAAATCTTAAATTAATTTAAATGAACAGAGAAGTTACAGTGTTCAAACATTTCCTTCTTTTAGCATGCCTCATATAAACCTGAAATCAGACTCATGAAAACAACTGTACCTCCCAAATACATGAATACAATTTCTCTTTCCTGCAAAAATACACTTTAATGAGCATATGGGGGGTTGAGACTTACTTTATGATGAAAAGAGTTTTTATGCCTTTTAAGTCTTCAAGGACTTCTTTTTAAAAAATAAAATGCTTAACATTTTTTTAAGTATCCATTAATTATAAACTTCATCTTTCTATGTAAAAGGAAATTTATGCAAACAAAGCTTTGAATAATTTTGTTTTGCTACTGAAAGCCAAATCAATTCCAGCAGGTTTTGCATACTTGAAAATTATACATTATAAATGTAAGGCTGACAGGTCATAATGTCATAATTTAAATCTCCTCTCTGCCACACATTTTCATTAAGTTTAAAGACTATGAAATAGTATCTTTTCCTTTTATATGTAATTTAAACACCATTACACCATATCCAGCATTTCTAACTTAAAATTTGAGAGATCTTAATGGCATTTGGACCTACTTTGTAATTTTTTGCTAGTGCTTTCTCCACCATGAACATGTCTTCTTGGCATGAAAGGTGATGGCTGAGGCAGAGGTAGTGAAGATTCATCATGTGTCTGTAGCTTATACCAATGTGGTTCATCATCTAAAAGTGCTGTCTCCAGCTCTATAAGAATCTAGTAGAAAAATCATCAGGTTTCAGTTTTACTTTCAAGGCACAAACAGAAAAACATATACAAATTATATATGCATATGTATTCAAAACCAAACAATGAACTCAGAAGAAATGTGATTATATGCATCACCTCTCCAAGAAATTCACTCTCTTCTTCTTGTACTCTTGGCTGATCCCATACAGTAATTTCAAGCATTCGTTCTCTAAAATCTCTACGATGTACATGTGAGTAGAGAAAAGTTTGATTCCACTTTGGCTCTAGACTTTTCTTGACTGTTTTGGTCCTTCTTTTACTCTTATCACTGAAACATAAATATTTGTTGTAAATTATTTGCAGAGATAAATCACAAAATATATCATGTGCGTGCCTAAATGAAAAAAAGCATTTTCTGTACAGTGGACCACATTCATACAAAAGACCACAAAGTTAAATTGATACTGACTTGCATGATGCAAGTGCAATTTTTTGTTGTAATTAATCCAGACATAAAAAAATTGTAAAAAGGAGTTCTTCATAAGTGTTCATTAAAAAATGATTCAGTACATGGTAAATGAAAACATGATTTTCTAAACTGAAATACTGCTACCTTCTGTCTGGAAGAAAATACATTTTTACATAGGGATTTCTGGGGCGTCCATCTACTCTTGGTGGCAAATCTGTTGCTTGTAGAACATTTACTATTAACTGATGTCCCACTTTGTCATACCAGAGTTTAACCTACAGGAATTAAGTTACCAGAAAACATTACTGAAAATGGAGAAGAAACAGAATTTTCAGACTGCATCAAAAATAACCACAATGTAAAATAAACTTTTAATTTTTTTTCCCACAGACAATGAGATATATTGCATTTCAAATCCCTTAATATTTAATTAGGTTAGATGGAAAAGATGATGGTATATACCACAGACCATTATATTTATCACAGCTGAATAAAATTATGGTGCCTGACTATATTCATATTGTTTACTCACTGCATAATCGTGTATCTGTGAGTGCACTTAACCAGCATATCTTAGCTCTGCACCTTAAAAGCTACATTAAATAAGAAGCCTTGAATGCATCTAATCTCAAGGCATAGTTGAAATCTATCTACTCAGATTTGTATCCCTTTCAAATGCTTTTATGAAAAGAATAATATACAGCTACATTATTTCTTAAGAGAATCATCATACTAGGAACTTTTAAGCCTGTTGTATACTTATAAATTAATATTATGAATATAAAAAATATAGGAATGCACAAAACAAAGTCTAAGTACTTACAGTATATTTAATCAGCAAGACTTCAACTAGTATTACAGAAAGTTCCAGGATATATCTCAATTAAAATGCCCTATTGAATAGTATAATGCCTAACAAATACACATCTCTTTAAATGCTCCCATAAAGAAAATAAAGTGATACTATGCCTGTTATCTGCAGATTACTGGACATGTACAGAAAATTCACTATTTTCAATGCAGAAGCTACAAAATGACAAGTTTCAAGGCATCTTTATGGGTTCTTCTCAATGTAAATTCCTGCAGTCTTTGGTGTATTAAGATAACAATTTTTTATATCTGCTATGATTACAATGATGGCTTGTTAGTGCATACAGAGGGTGTTAAGAAACTTTTGAAATATATTCTTTACCAACAATGGACATTTCTCTTGACCTTCCAATAGACCTTGGCAATGTGCAGGGTTGAGGGACCAGCACTTTGGAATGGAAATCAAAAGTCAAGAAAGACAAAATATGCTCACAGAAAGCTGTCCTGGTAGGACCTGTGGTGCATCCCGTAGGGCTCCAGGGCTAGTCGGAGATATAACAGAAATAGAAGGCCTTTCCATCTTCTGAGATTCAAAAGAACTTGAACCTAAAACCACATGACACACACATGAACTTACCATCCAAAATTTGGGTAACTTCTGAATAAATAGCTTTTTCTTTGAATTGTATAAAGCTTGTGTTTATATGCACTATAACTGGAATAATACACAGAAAGATTTTAAACTGATGTAGAAAGCATAGTGAAAAGACTGCCTGCTTACCCTTATACCTCAGATTAAACCTGTCATTTTTTGGTTTGTTTGAAATAACATATAAAAAAGTGCTCCTCGTACACCATTGACAAACCAGAGCAAGTGTTTTAAATGAAATGTTGTTTGCTGACAGAATTACACATCTCCCTTCCCACTCAAACTACTCTGATTCTATGATTCTAAATATTTGATGAATAAATCACATCTATTGTATAGATTGTACTCCCTGTAGCCTCTGAGATTTTAGTAGGAAGATATGCAGGACATGCATACGTCATGGAGGATGCTTCAGCAACTGCTGGACATCATCAGTTCTCCACCAGAGAAATAGAGCCCTCACTAATGATAAGAGCTTGTGACAAGTGAATGCACAGAACCCAGGGAAGGTTTCTAGTTGCATCTCAGGAAAGGCTCAGATGGGAAAGGACTGGGAGCAATGGCCCTCAAATATTCTGTTAAAAAGAACACCAGTCTTTTCAAGTATGAAAGACAAAAAAAGGTCACCTAACCAAGGTTTTCTTGTTAAGAAAAAGAGAAACAAGAACTCTGGACTTACACTGGATGGTACAGGACATGAAATCCTGACACCATTTTTACCTTTGGCAGTCCCTTATACCTATTTTCTCTCTTGTGCTAGGCGAAGTAGATTATTATTTTGGTACTAATAACATAAGACATAGAACAAAACAATAAAATTCTGCTATAATTTGAAATCCATATGTTTAATAATATCCATATTACTTCAAACTTAACACACAAGACCAAAACCCATTGAATTTTGTCATGCAAAAACCTCAGAGCCAATATGATTTCCACAGATCATCTTTCAGAAATTTCATAGCTGAAACAATTGTGCTGAGTACAAGATCATGCTCAGAGACAGGAACAAGGTGTGTACTCACTAGACTCTAATGGGGGGTGGGAAGTCTCAGGAATCCGTGGAATATCACTAAAATGTGAATACATAATAATTAGAAACAACACAGACAACCTTTGGCTATGACAAATATGTTTCTGGGACAGTTGTTTAGAAACATGGATCTGTTTCTGTTCTACTGGGTTACAAGGAAAGAAAGAGGGAATACTTAAAGACATACTTTCCACCAGCATTCGTGAAAATCTTATTAATGCAAACTACTTTCAGGTTAAGGAACTGGCAGATATTACAATATGAGCTACAATGTTAATACTGTGGATGGATTAAATTATATTTTTACAATGAGAACAACAAAGAAAGAGAGTTTTTAGGAAGAGAAAGGTGGCAGAAGGAAGTACAGCTAAGTTGTTAAATTATTTTTCGGAGGAACAAAAATCCAAAAAATAAGACAAAGATTAACTCACTAGTAATTTTTATATAAACGTCTCAAGGAGTTCAGAGAATGCAACTGATGAAAATTTCTTACAATAATAAAAAAGAAATAAATAACATTAGCAATGTTAAACAAAGAATAATGCATTTCTCCAAAGGATAAAAGAAAATCAAACCATATTACAATTGGGTATGGGCATTTTTCAACACATGCATATCCAGAACATACACAGACATAAGTAAAATAAACTGGTTAACTCCACACATATCTATCAGCGTTTTCCCATCAACAAATTTACTCTTCCATCAAAATCTGGATGATGCTAGTTCCTGTCTCTTTTCTTTTCTCAGCCATCATTGAAAATACATTACAAGAGCACAAAACACCTATTATTGTACAAATCCTAGAAAGGCAGCAAAGCAGGGAAACAGAAATAAAACTCTGCAGTGAATTACTTGAATGTATTTTCAACCACACAGACTAATCCAAAACTGGAACTGCAATAACATTTCTGAAGAATATTTACAAGATTTTAAGTCTATAGTTGAGCATTTTAAAGGTATTCAGACATTTGTCTGCTCAGTGAAACAAAAAAAAAACCTTTCTGACTTGGAAGTCAATAAAACTAAGACTCCTAGGTATATAAAAGTCAATTATGAAAAAGAAACAGACACTTGTATCAGAAAAGGAATGCAACAGTGCCCAATCACTTAGCCTTAAATTCACTTTTCATGTCCTGCAATTTAAACTTATGGTGCCTGTGTTCTAAAACAGGCTATTTCAGCTCTGAGTTAATCTCTCACATCAACTTACACCTCACATCACTAAACAAGAATGTGCTTCTCCTCATCTTGACTTTGTAAGTCAACAGGAATTATAACTGAATTAGTCATTCTTGACATGTCACAGTACTACTTTACAAACATAGGAACAGATTAACAATGTATTGCACAGCAGGGCTCCTGTGCAGACTTCTTCCTCTTAACATTTTCTCTCTTTCCAGATCAGACTTTGCAGGGCATTTCTCCTCAGTCTGAGGTATTTACTTACCATAAACAAACAGATTTTTCTGTTCAACACAACGTTACATTTGCAATATTTTCTTGTGCTAGAATATGAGTACACTCATCTGCAGAATAGCACTGTTTCTAGTAACATCACTTCTCAGATACCTAAATGAAGGTTCACATGTGCAAGGAGTGTTTCAACATAGAAAGTGACACCTAAAATGTCAAGTTCTATAATCCTGGAATGGTTGGTGAAAGACACTAAAACTAATTCTGCTTGGATTTTTTTGTTCTTGTATTGTCAACAATACTGTAGAAAAGAAAGGCTAAAAATAAACTTCAAATATTAATTACACATATAAGCACTTAATAACTGATTTATATTTATGCTAAGGTGCCTTCACACTATTACACCAACACGGAAGAGTCTAATAATAAATCAACATGAGAAATAGATCCACACAGTTTACAAGAGGACAAAAGAGAATGAATGGAATGAAGATGCCATATCACGAAAAAACTGGTCGAGAGTTCTTTCCTCACATAGAGCTCGTGATACAGAAGAACTCAACAGGTAGATGACAAAAATAATCATACCTTCCCTAATACTTTATGTGCTATACAGAAAAGAATTGAAAATACAACTTTAAAAATGTATTTTTCTAAACTTCTTGTAATTTCTATGAAAAACTATCAGAAACACTACAAGCTAAAACATAAATTTCAATTCCAAACAAAATGCGTGGTTTTCAATAGAAATGCTATTTGAAATCTCTAAAACTTTATAGTACAATGGACAGAGTTTTTTAAAAATATGTATAATTCACATATGTAAAAGCCATATGATTTAGATACATTTTTAGATTGATAGATATATATTATGGATGTGCATGTGTGCATGTTTATGTCTATATATACAAATTATTGGTAGGAAATCTCTGCCCTTATATATTTATCTTGTTTAAGTACAGCTTCACATGGAATTGCAAGACACAAAAATAAAATAAATAAATAAAGGAAAAAAGAAAGTATGCAGTATAGCTCTGATAACCAAACTCATGTCAGATATTCTCTTAAGCTCCATAACAGTTCTGCTCTCTGCTATCAATTTCAAAATGTACTTAAGTATAGCTATCCTTCTGTCTATATGTGAACTTCTTACACATTCAATAATCCAGTTTACATAACAATTTCTTAAATTTTAGACACACACAAGAAAAGTAATTGAAGTATCAGACTTTATCAAAAGTATGAATGGTATTTTTTTAAATGTTGGCATTTTAATTAGAAAATAAAAATTCTAAAAGGAAACTATAATCTAAAATTTTATGTAAGAAAACTAGCTTTAAATAGCCTGCTTTGGATTTTCGACTGCAGAAAATATTCTGACACATGATTTATTAAAAAGTTCTTCAGAAGAAATACTAGACCATGACTTAAAATATTCATAACTAGACTAGTCAAAGAAAAATAAAATTAAAAGTTGCCCAACTGCTTATCTAAAAGAGTGCCAAAACTTTACTCCCCTTTTGGAGCAATATAAACTTGAGAAAAGTAGTGACAGACATACATCCAGTGAAGAGTTGCCAACAAAATTTGTCTTTCTATCTCTACCTTGGAAGACAAAGGTACTTTGTGGTCTGACATTATATTACATATGATTATCTTATGTCTGATCTTTCCACACCTCAATGAATATATAAATTAAACCAAACTATACCTTAGGTTGAAACTACTCTGTTCAGATTTATGGTTTGTGAGGATCACTATTTTGCACAGGCACAGCTATAATTTCTCTGATGGATTTAGTCAAGATGTTGATCCCTGAAGACAAACCAAATTCAAATGTGGTTGTAACCCACAGTTTTTTGGGTTTTCTAGGAACAGATGCATCATCTTCTACACCCCAGAGAGTTTTTTAGGAGTTTCTGAGTACCTCTCCCTGAGTGCTCATCCTGCTATTTCCAAAACCATTCCTTCCCATCAGAATCTGCAGTTTGCCCTAATTACATTACTTGAGCAGCTCTCTGGAGCTCAGCACTGCCTGGTTTATGATGAAGTTCAACCTCCTTGCCCGGACCTAGAGCACAGTAACAGTCCCCACACAGAGGAACTGAATCATACCAGAGAAACAACAGTTTGGCAGCATCATCTGTGGAAATCTAAGCAAAGACAGCTAGCATTTGACAAAGAAAATAGAGACAAATGAAAAAAAAAATTGTTTTACCTGCACTATCCCATAGAGCACACAAGAGATAGTGAGTTACCATGTCATGCTTCTTCTCCAAAAAGCGTACTGCCAGAGGATTTTCTATGCTGTCCTGTGTTAAGCACCTCTCACATTGTATGCATATTCATAGGTAATTCTTCCTATCATATTTAGATAGCCAACCCATTAATTCTACTTTTTATAGGTTTTTCATCTACCTTGTGTTGCAGCCATTAGAATTAGTGTCAATTAGTTTCTATGGAGTTTCCACAGTACTATTGCGGTTATACTGTTTATTGTTGTTATGCCTTTATCTGCTAATAGTGTTACGTGCTTCACATTTTCTCTAATAAACATCCTACAATTACCTATTAACTCAAATTACATTTGCTGGCAGACACAGAAATCCAAATTTACAAGGCTGAGCAAATTGTTTAGACAGCAATTTTGTAACTGGCAGTCCAATTTGCGGGCAGTCTAATTTGTGGACTTACAGTCCTTCCATTATTCACTTCAGGCAAACCGTGTCATATTTGGGCTTTTTAGACCAAACATGCTAGGAATTTTTAAATCTAGACCATTAAAAGAGCTGGTACATTATTTGCATTATTAATACTGAGAGATGAAAACACTTAAATTATGCAGATGAAATACCATTTTCAGATCTTTCGGGAACCAATTCCCTCACAGGAATTTTAGCTGTAATGGATTATCACTTAATGCCATATCAAGCAACTTCAATTTTGCTTAGTCAGCACATAAAGTAGCCACCAAACTTTGATACAGTAGGTTGGTTGGATGGCATGAAATAAAATTCCCTGCCATGGATTTGAAATAATCACACAGTTTGGAAAACTAGACAAAGTGAAGACAGGGAGAAAATAAAAGTGATCTGGTAATGCAAGCAAATAATTTTCCATTATGCAACACAATTTACATAGATTATAATTATTAAGGAAAAAAGAAAAAAAGGAAAAAGAAAATCCTGTGCAGTATGCTCTTTTTTTGTTAACTACCATCAGGATTTCCTTTGTTGTGCAATGTCTGCAATTTTGGGTTATTTTAAGATGATAGACAGGTAAATTCCAATCTGATATAAAACAACTGGACTTTGATTTATTGCTGCAGGATAAAAGGGAACGGTCTTTAAATTTCAAAGTTTTATGCTCTAAGATATTTGTTTGTTTTCATAAACACTCCAAAAAACAACCTGACCCTCAAGCAAAAGAAATTTTTTTAAAAATCCATGGAGACACAATTCTACAAGAATAATGTTGTTATATTATGTAAAAACCTCCATGCCAAGACTCCATGTATCTCAAAATAAAAGCACAATCTGATATGCACTATTTTTGCCTATGTATTGAAAAAATATGCATGGGTCATCCAAAGCAAAACCCTACATTTTATTGGTACTATTTCTGGATGCACTATTCTAGTATAAAATTCACTGCTCAGATTTAGCATCATTCTTTGATTTTGAACTCACTTCAAAAAAAGGATGGTACTTTCTTTTTCATCAGGAATATGTCACTGGAATACAGTCACTTTGTACTTTATTTTTCTAAACTACTAGACTTACCTAATTTGTAAACTACAATAATATATTTGGTTTAATACTGACGTTATCTGTTAAGTTTCAGGGCACATCACATTTGCAATTATATTGATGGCAATAAACATATCTACAGTCCATTATTTAAAATGCTTATGCAGCAGTTTCCTTTTACATCAGTTGTACAAATCCATTTCCAGGTTTTCTTCAACTGAGATGTGGAGTTCAAGTCATGTCTGGTATCAAAATAGTTCCTTTTTTCTGATTTAAAACCAGTCTAAAAACTAGACTTCCAAAAATCTCCTTAAGTCATGTTATTTTTAATTACAAAGATGTATGACTGAATATGCAATTTTCTTTTAAGAATGTCTCCTAATTTATCTGACTCGAAAAATGCAAAATAAAGTTTCTACTCCCCCACAGTCTTCATCTGGGATGGTAATTTTAGCATTTAACAGCCACTATTATTGCATCAAACTTTCATTTTCCTCTGGAGGGTCAAACTGATAGGTGGAATTACCTATTAATGTCAATTTTATTTAAGTACTTTTAATGGAGATTGCCATCAAAAAGGCAAAACTTATTTGCAAAATATAGCTACACTCACAGAAAAGATCAATATTAAATATGTAAAAGAAGAACGTTTTAGTCAGAAAGTTAATTTTTTTTGTTTCTAAAACTGAAAACATATATTTGAGACAAGTAAAAACTATAATTAAGATAAAAATAGAAAATTCAGAAGAGTTACTTTTTATTGTTAATCATGTGATTCTGTTACTCACGGGAAATGTGAATTTACAATAAATTATTCATATTCAATTCTGTCAGTTTTAGCTCAAAATATTCCTGATATAACTAAAACAACTATGACAAATGCAGGGCCAATCCCCTTAAATCTTAACAATTTGAACAGATTTTATTTTCCTTCTAAGGTTTATTTGGAAGATCAAGAATATAAGAATTGTTACCATGAAACCCCAACCCTGAATTAATAGTAAATAAAATCAGTTATTATAAACATAACACATTAATGCCAATTTTTGATGAAACTTTTTGTTTCCACTGTTGACTTCGATAACAATCATTTAAGGGTAAATACAGTCTTTTCAGTTAAGAGTTTTGTGTTTCTTTTTTTAGTTCTTTAAAGAAGCCCCTTTTAAAATCCTACTAGCACTGACTTACTAGAATCCTGCAAGGCTTCCCTCTACTCATGACAACTTTTATAAGTTATTCAGATCTATTAGTCTGAAAGCCTGAAAACCAGATTTTTCTCATGCACAGGTGTACATAATCCACCTATTTTCCTCTACCACGTGGCAAAAACCTTTGTAGTACTTTGACCACACAGAAAACAACGTTTATGATTCTAGAGATCACTGCAAATGCACAAGATTTTAAATGGTAGCAAAGAAAAACGGAATATACAGAATGTCAGTAATAGAAAGTGAATTATTAAGCAATAAAAATAATTAACTCACAAATAATCCCTTTAAAATTACTATGAGCAGAAGTAATAACTATGGTTAAGAAGCAAGTCTTTAACCTTACCCAATAGGCCTTGAAACAATAATTTCAACTTGAGGTTCTGATTTTGATTCTAAAATAATGTTGTAAACTTCTTCATTTGTAGCTCCAGGCAAGGGTTTACCATTCCATTCCAGAACTTCATCCCCTTGAATTTAAAGAGAAGTTTATCTCACTTTCATATGGTTTTACAACGAATGAAATTTGTATTACCAAGTAACATAAAAATAATTTTAAATCATAAAAGAGCTGTGCTGAAGCCTTCAAACACTTTCCTGCCAAGCTGCTTTCTAGCTGATTGGCTCCCCATGCTTACTCTTTTACATGTATGCTCTGTTCCTCATGCAAGACTCCATATATGCCATCATTAAAATTTATGAAGTTTGTACAATTGATCAAAGAT
This sequence comes from Climacteris rufus, assembly GCA_013398175.1. NCBI lineage: Eukaryota > Metazoa > Chordata > Aves > Passeriformes > Climacteridae > Climacteris > Climacteris rufus. The sequence continues at coordinate 400,064 of VZRZ01005515.1, read as the reverse complement.
TTATCAACTTCCCAAATTTTGGAGGTTTTTTATAAGGACAAAAGTGTGTTTTTCTAACAGCACGGACTCATCTGTGCCTTTTTTGTGTGTTCCAGTCCTAGATAATAGGATGAACAGACTTCCACTCACTGGAAATATGTTCAAAATAATGTATTTTTCTGGGAAATAATGTTGGCTCTAAAACCACTTTTAGAAATTAAAAATAGCTTTCATTAAATAAAAACAAAGAAACCTAGACCAGAATTACAAACTTAGGATTTCAGCCCATATAGTTCAAGATTAATGGAGAGAAACTTATTTTCACTAATTATAATCTGCATTTAAAATCTATAAACAACTATAATAGTTGGTGCTATCAACCCCATGTATATTGATTTCACAAAAAAAAAAAAGGGCCAAAAACGTAGCATATTTTCAGAGATTCATTATCCTTTCTACTTCTTTATTACTATTTACTTCACACAATTATCCTAAAGCCATACACATTGGCATTGGAGCTTCTGGGTTCTTAAGGCACTACACAGACTTTGGTTTGCTAAGACAACACTTGGAAAGTAGTTGCTTAGAGCCATGGTAAAAATAAAAACCATTAAGAAGTAACTTTGAAAACGAAATGTCGCGCATAATTCTCGCTTCATTTAGAAGCTTGAAAAGTGCTGATAGCACAGCCATTTATTTTAAGTGCAATATATACATCTAATAGAAATTAAATATTTTAAGACCATTTTCTTGTCTTGTTTTCCATTTTCATTTGCAACAGTTAACACTGAAAAGAGCACTGAAAAAATCAACAGTGTATACAGTGTGTCATCCTTCAGTGATGTGAGTTTTATTTGCCACAAGCAGTTTTAAAAAAAAATGTTTGTGCTGCTTCTATAGAGTGTAATAAGCAGCTCCTGAGATAGCAAACAAAAATTTACCAGTGACACTCAGTCCTGATACCAGCATTCCTCAGGAGTGTCTTTTATTTTGCTCATACATCCAAGTAATTGGAGTTCATAATAGATTAGAAGTGTAGGCAACCATGGCACTTCATAATAACATTACAGTATTGTTATGTATTTAAAAAACAATAACATATCACATGACCAATGTCAGTAACAAATTAAAAGTTGCATTCAATAGGCCATTATTCAAAGACAGTATATTTTATATGCAACTGATTGATTTACCTGCTCTGAGATGCCCCACCACATCAGCCAAGCTACCTTTCTTCACTTTGGTAATGAAGGCACCAAGTCGTCCTAACTCTGTCATTTTTCCTCCAACAACCTGGTTAAGCATAAATTTGTGAGTCTACAAGCCACAAACCAGACATCACATCAAGCACAAATATATAGACTGAACAGTTCTCACATTGTTTTTAAAATTGAACCTGAAATACGCATAGGGAAACCTATTGTCAGTTTGGGTTTTACAGAGGCTTAAAGCTAAATAGAAGTAAAGCTGACACAGAATGAATAAAATTGATGTTCCTTTTAATGTGCTTGACTATTCAATCTTACGCAGTCTGCTATGTACCTACATTTGTTGCAGAAAGAACACTTCTTAATAAACAACCAGGCAAATGCAATTTTTGCAAATAATTGTCTGACGTGCTCAAATTTAAATTGCAAGTGCACATCAATTCAAGTGTATGAAATCTCAAAAGCATTTGGTATGACAATTGAAAACTTAGCAAATACACTACTATTAAATATGGGCAACAAGCTCACAAGACTGTTGATACTGCTAAAACACAGGCAACACTCATTCAAGCACGACAGGAGAACCCAGCAACTTCCATATTTTGTTAAACAGAACTGAAGAGATCTGTTTTTGAAGGTGACTCCATGACACAGAGATCAGGAACACCAGAAAAATAAAAAGTGCCCACAAGAGATCGGATTTTAAATAAAATACAAACAAGAAAATGTAGTCTTGCTGACTTGCTATTCTCTTTAGCTATCTTACTCTCTCCAGTCAGGTAAGGGTTCCTTTCAGTATTTTTTTCATCAGAAATATCCTGGGAGGAGTTTTATGATAAAATGAAACAGTAGAATGATGGTTCATTACGTATTAGTTCCCCATGTTGCAAACACAGTAACTAGTAAGAGTTTAATATCAAAAACAGATCAGAAGCCTACCTGCCAACAATATTCTCAGATGATAATGCGTAAAATTTACCACTGAGGGCCTTCATTCATATTATGAAAAAGTGAAAATTGAAAAGTTGAAGAGAAACTCTACAACCCTACAATCTACATCTCCTACTAGGACCAACATTTTTTTCTCACATACTCAAATAGCATTGTTTGCTGCCAGCAAAAATCAGCCTTTTGCTACAGGCTACTAAACATTTAACAGAGTAAAGCTGTTTTCATCTTTCGTATTACCATGCCACACTATCTCACTTCAAGGTGGGAGTATTTCAGATTTTGTATTGTTTCTATTGTTCTCAGTGGAGAGAGGACACCCAAATTAACTTCGCTCAGTCATCTTTGTTGCTCCATAGATTTAAAAATAAACATGGAGAGAAAAATGCTTGAACTAGTATACTGTACTCCCCAGTGGCTTCAGAAATAGCACTCTCTCTCTTTTGAGACAGTCTGAGAGTGTTCCGCCAATTTGGAGCCATGACCCTAAAAGTCTGCTACAAATGTAAATTAGGGATGTAAATCAATTGGACAGTGTTGCCAATGTCTCAATTTTGGGGCACTGGATTAACTGGAATTACATATAATATAGCCTCTACTACAATTTAAGAGGGTTTTTTTTCAAATTTTTGTGTAAATGTTTAGTTTCTTTCCATAAATTTCTGTTTTCAAATGGCTATGTGGATTTTAAACACTGACCTTGTAAACATTTGCATCCAGGTGATATTTATATATGTGGATTATAAGATAAATTACTTGACTAAATTGCAAACACAAGAGCTAGTAAAGGCAGGCCTCCATTAGTGTATTGCAGTGTGCAGTATATGTCTTGTAGACAGGAAGCTGAATAAAAACACACTCTTTTTAATCAAAATGGTTCAGCCCCTTTGTCATGGACGACGGAAGACTGCATAGAAGGAGTAAATGTATTTATAGTCAAAATTCATCTGTATTATTTTCAAAACTTACTAAAAGGGAGGAAAACATCTTTTGTCAAAAGACCATGCGAATGCAGAATGGACTCTCAGTCCACTGCTTTAATGTGTTAGACCTCTATGTCTAACATTAGTGGAACTTCTTTCATTTAGCACACATATCATGTAATACTTACTTTCAGCCCCAGTAATGCACCTGATTCTTTTGGCATGGTTGTTCTCTTGTTAAGAATAACACGCCCAATTAAGCGATCTCCCTCTTTGGAAGGCTGCCACGTTACAGGATGCTGTTAAAAAATAAGCAGTGGAATTAAAGAAGTGTGACCATCTTCCAGTATTTAGATGCACATACATAAACCAATAAAACTTCTGTATCATCATGTCACAGTAGGCACAAATATCCTTCAGATGTGTTACATCTTACACCTATTTCTATTATTATAGCTGTTGGACACTGGCTACAATAAATATTTATGCCCCTTGTATGAAAATCTCAACACTAAGTCTACAGATAGAATTATAGTACGTTTCAAAGTTCAGTACAAATAAACATTTTAAACACACCTTAGGTAATAAAATTAAACATTTACTTTTAAATTACATTATTCCAAAAACTGCGTTCAGAAATTCTGTTCTTTAGAATAATACATGTTATGCAGGTCTACCATATGAGAGTTTATATACAATAAAATCAAAATGATACTGTCCAACTCCAAGTCTTAAAAAAAAAATCACTAATCTTTCCCAGAGCAGTATCACATTCACAACTGCTTTTTTTTGTGGTTCATAGTGAAATTTAATGTCCTGTCTCTAAAAGAATTAAATTCAAGTTAAAATTCAGACAATTTTACAGATATGAATTTTGATGAAACACTTTTTTCTGATTTTCATTGCCATGGTTCTCTAAAACAAATCTTCATATGATTTGTATAGAATATTTTTTCACTGCCAGATATCTATGCTGAACTGAAATAATTAGCAAACATTTTAAATCATACTTCTGAACCCCTATTTTTCTATTTCTTACCGAACTAATAGGGGATGTCTCCCTGCTGTGCCACGTGGCAGGATCCAGCCAGTAATAATCCAAGTCACCTGGAAGAATATGAATAGAAAGAAATGTGTAATCTCTCAAACAGAGAAGGACGTATGAAGGATTACATGTGCATGCATGAATTTTAAAGTGTAACAGTTTGATGAAGCAAATACAAACCCTTTATTATAATTCAAATCAACATATCAATTTGAAAACAATATAGCCTATTAATGTAAAAACAAAATCACCAAAATGATGCATTTATTTGGACCTCTGCTTTTTCATGAACTGCACCTTAGAACAGGTTGTGCACACAGTGCACACTGTCTGTTTTTACCTTCACCCAGTACAAGAATGGACCCCGAAGTATCACATTCACAGCCCTCCTCCTCCCCACCATCTCCACAGTAAACACACAGGACTACAGCTAATGACAACACAAGAGAGAATACTCCACAAAATAAGCACTTAGCTATAGTTAAGGACAGAACAGTCAACCACGCTCTAGAATCTGCAAAACTCAATGCTGTGACAACAGGTACTGTGCAGACGGAGAGGCACAGGAGCTGGTAATAGAGTACCAGAGAGAACAGCCACAGAAATAGAGCAAATACTACCAACAGTGGGTACAAGGCTGCAATCTTCTCTTTCACTTGGGACAAATTTATATGCTGTGTACATCAAGAATAAGCCCATGAATTACAGCGGTCTGGAAGCCATCACCCTATCAGGCCAAGAAGGGCACTTTAGGCAATACATCTTCAGTATCTTACTTTATAAAACACATGTCTATAATACTACTGTTAGATGCCTGTGTTCTGGTAAAAGTAGTGATCTAATAATAGAAGCCCAAACAAGGCATGCAAGGGAAAAAAGATAGCTTTACATTAAGAGATTCTTTTTTTATTCTTTCTCTACAAAGATTTAGATGCCAATTATGAAATACAAATTGTACCACTCTCTATAACCCAAAAGATCTTTAATAGCTTACCATCTACATCATCATATGCATAAGTTTATTTTTAAACAGCATATTACTATCATATGCATAACCACAAGGCAGTTTGTGGCTTCATTAGCTACTGCAGTTCTGCAAGTCTGGAAAACACATTAAATCACATTAAAGATCTTTCAGTTTAATTTTTAGCATCCTTCCTTGTGCCTTTATAAACTCCAAAATTACAACAAGAACAACAATATGACATTATATATGTGGATTTTTCTAACATAAACTACAACGACTACAATGACTGAGTTTTTTCATAAACTACAATGACGCCTGCAGTGATGGCAGTAAGTTCAGATCTATGGTACAGAGCTCTTCAAGTTTCAATAATGGACTCAAAAGTAACACCAAATATCAACTCTCTCCTATGTGGGCTGGCCTGCCACAGGCACAACACAATTTGTCTTCTTGTTTCACAGCTATTTGCTCAGAGATGTTGAGGTGTGAAAAAATGTCAGCTCCAGCATGCAGACATATATCCAAGTGCTCAAAGCCATTTCTGCTCATCCCTGTTGTTGACTGCTTTCTTTTCCTGTCTTCCTTCCTAGTTTCAGCTTCTTGCTCTCAGTTCTTGCTGGTCTTCCTCCTGGTTATTGCATATCCATGACCATTTAATTCATGCACCTACACATCCTTCTCCACCAAGTTCCTGCTGTAGCAAGATCCTCTCATACATCTTCTGTCTTAGCTAACCTGCTTATTTTCCTATTTTCATCATCTATCTACCCTTTGCTGCCTTTCTTCCCTGCCCATCTTTCTTCTGTCATCCGTCTTCTGTCTGCCTCTGCTTTTGGCTTTGGTGCCCTTTCTTTAGGTTCTGTATTTTAGTCCCTCCTTAACTTCAAACCCTTTGATACTAAGCTACATTCCTGCATCCTCCTTCCCACATCTAAACCTTAAGGTGTCTGTCCCTTCCCCCCTCCTGTCTGTCCCATGCTTTGCTAATTTCCAACCCATGGGCTATGCCCACAAGAGATGACCACAACACCAATTCTCTCACCCTCTGCTCTCAGAAGCTCAGACCAGGAACTGCCCGCAAATGCAGCTCTACTGAGCTGGAACATGAATGATATGCTCAGAAGCTATAAAGGTAGCTATCAAATCAAACATCTTGACTGAAAATCAGTGAAAGTGGTAAGTCTACAATTTGGTGAATACTTGAAAAGCTGCAAAAATGCATGAATTGCGGAGACAAAAGTACACATTCTTTAAAAAATGACTTGATTTTTAAATTCCCATTAAATTCAGTATGATACAGACTATTGGCATATGAATTTCTGGGTGAATTCACAACTACAAAAAAGGTTTTACAATGGAAAATGCCAAATAATCTATTTATAAACGCTCATTAAATAGAACATAAAAGTTAGGACACAAATGACAAAGTCCCCAAAAGAATTTAAAAAATATTTTATGCCAGCAACACCGACACTAGGAACATCTGCAGTTCAGTACTCTATTATATCTTTTAAAATAATTTCTCCTTGATCACCCTATGCCATTGCTGCTTCTTTGCCTAATGCCTATTTATGCAATTCTTGCACAGCCATAGTGCAGAACTCACTTTGTTTGATTGCACAAAATAACTTCATTGCACTAGCATTATATAGATCTGCAAATAGTTAAATATCATGCAATAACTTTCGATCTAAGACCATAACTTTAAAATTTCAGATTTTCTCCAAAAAACACCCACCAAAACTGAATCCAAAAATCCCTATACAGAGAGAACACTCTCCACTGGTAGAAGTCGTTGAAAATAACTAATAAGATAAATTGAAGACATCACAGAGAGGAAAAAACTACTTTCATAATGAGCAAATAACTTATTTACAGGCTTAAACAGCTTTTAAATAATTTTAAAACAATTGTTTAAAAACATAACAACTTAAAAATAATAATCTCCTATGAAAATACACATATTTTGTATCATTATTTTTGTGCATTACTGGTATATTTCTAAAATACATAATTAAAACCACATTTGCAGTTTTAGTGTATGATTTCCTTAAGATCAGCAGACTGAAACAGTATATATATCTGTAAAATCTCTTTTCCTGAGGGAATAATTCAAAAGTTGTATCCTGACAGAAATGAAATGTTTTTCCTACTAACATGCTGCTGCTCAATTACGTTACTCCTGGATGCACATGGATACAATAATAAATTACAAGACACAAATGTGTTGAGCTTTTTTCCGTGAGAAGACTTTTGCAGACCTCAATCAAAATGCAAGATGGGGAGTAAAACTAATAAATTGTCATTGTTTTGATATCCGCAACATGTGCACTGTCAAAATAAAGGGAAAGCAAAACTCATATCACCAAAAAAAAAATTTCTCTAAAATACTTCATCTTCAGCAGCACTATCCATACCAAAAGCTAATGCTGGGATACTGTGATTTCAAGTGAGATCCTGAAAAGCTGAGAAGTGCTGGAAACACCAGCTTTGTCTCTCTTGCAAAGCCAAAACAAGCACAAAATATGAGAGAGTCTGTTATAATGTATGACCAGTCATGCTGATTTATAAAAAGTCTTGAATACTGGAGATAAAATACCCCAAGATGTTTTCTCAAATCCATCCTGACTGTATTCAGAGACTACTGATATTTAGCAAAGGATGTGCTTTAGCGATTTGCTCAAATCCAGATGCACTGGATTCGCAGCAGTTACTTAAGAAGCAGAGTTTAATGGCAAGAGTCGGTCAGCCCACTGACTGACTTATGCACTTAAGTGACCCTAGCATGTAGCTGCTAATTAATACAGCAGTTCTATCAGGTAACTGAGAAACGTAGACAAATGTTTTTCAGAGGCTACATCTAAAATTACACTGCAAATTGAACAGTCAGGCTAGATCTCTCTAATAGAATCATAGAATGGTTTGGGTTGGAAGAGGCCTTAAAGATCATTCCAATCCCCCTGTAATGGGCAGGGACACTTTCCACTAGACCAGGTTGGTCCAAGCCCCATTCAACCCAGCTTTGAACACTGCTAGGGATGGGGCATTTGCAACATCTCTGGGCAACCTGTTCCAACACCTCACCACTCACAGACAAGAAGTTATTCCTAATATCTTAACTAAATACACTCTTTTTCAGTTTGAAGCTATTCTCCTTTGTCCTATCAGTACAATCTCTTGTAAAAAGTCCTTCTGCCCGTTTTTTGTAGTCCTCCTTTAGGTAGTGAAGAGCTACTAGAGGGTCTCCCCAGAGCTTTCTTTTCTTCAGGATGAACAACCCCAACTCTCTGTCTGTCTTCATAGGAGAGATGCTTCCATCCTCTGAGCATCCTAGTGGCCTTCTTTGGACTCACTCCAACAAGTCCATGTCCTTCATATGCTGGGGGTCCAGACCTGGATGCAGCACTCCAGGTAAGGTCTCACCACAGTGGAGCAGAGGGGCAGAATCTCCTCTCTCAACCTGCTGCCCATGCTGCTTTTGATGCAGCCCAGGATGTGCTTTGCTTTCTGAGCTACAAGCTGCCAGCTCATATGGAGTTTCTCATTCACCAACACCTCCCAAGTCCATCTCCTCAGGAGGGCTGCTCTCAAACCATTCTCTGCCCAGTCTGTGTTTGTGGTCTGTTGATCCAGTCCATGTCTCTTCAGTTTAGAGGCAAGGATGCCATATGGGACAGTGTCAAATGCTTTGCACAAGTCCAGGTAGCTGATGTCACTCTTCCTTTATGCTGTAACCTCATTGGAGAAGGCCACCAAATTTGTCAGGCATTATTTGCCTTTAGTGAAGCCATGCTGGCTGTCACCAATCTCCTCCTTATTTTCCATGTGCCTAAGCACACTTTCCAGGAGGATCTACTCTATGATCTTGCCAGGCACAAAGGTCAGACTGACTGGCCCGTAATTCTCAATATCTTCCTTTTTTCTCTTTTTGAAAATGCAGGTTATGTTTCCACTTCTCCAGGCAGTGGGAACCTTGCCAGACTGCCACAACTTCACAAGTGGCTTAGCCACTTCATCTACCAGTTTCCTCAGAAGTCACAGATGCATGTCATCAGGCCCCATGGACTTGTGGACCTTCATGCTCCTTAGATGGTTTCAAACCTGATCTGTTACAGTGGGCAGGTTTTCTCCCAGTTCCTGCCTTTGTCTTCAGCAGCCTGGGCAGTGTGGCTGGAGCACTTGTCAGTGAAGACTGAGGGGAAAAAAGTAATTCAGTACCTCAGCCTTCTCCATATCCCAGGTAATCACGGTTTCCTTCTAGAGAGGGCCCACATTTTCCCTAGTCTTCCTTTTATTACTGACATACCTATAGACACTTTTCTTGTTGCCTTTGATGTCCCCAGGTTTAATCATATCCGGGGTTTAGCTTTCCTAACCTGATACCCAGCTGCTTGGAGAATCTCTCTGGTGAGTTGCTGTTACAGATGTGATAGGTCATACTGTTAGCAAGAAAGTACTTCTACACGCAGGAAAAAAATCCTATCATTTTATCAGAAAAATAATTCAGTGTATAAACAACATGTGCTTAAATTATTTTAGTTCAAGCTGCTAACTAACCACATAAAGAGAACACGTGAGTACCCTGGCTTGACAAACAGCCCTCGTATTCATGTGGCAAGCAGAGAATTCAAAAGCTACTTATTGCCTATTTATGTAGAAAGCGTCACAAAAATGCTCATATCTCTTAGTCTCAAACCAATCCACTTCAGATGTCTACAGTTAAGAACTTAAATCCTTGCAAGACAAGATCTGTGTTTTACCATCTACACAGCTCAAGGACAGGCTGGCTCACGCAGTATGTGGGAAGAATGCACCACAAGGCTGTGAAATTCAGGTTTTGTTTTGTACTGAAAATATGTAATTGCACTGAATTTTAGTTCCTTGCGGTAAATCTCCTAAGCACTGAATATTAACATGCTGTAAGACTCCAAAGTTAAAATAAAGACTACTATTGTACAGAAGTGACAATTTATACATATAATACTCCTATTTCAGGTACTGATGTGGCACACATGCTTGTGACTCACTGAACTCCAAAAGCTAGAACTACCCTTTTAGATTCCTCCCTCAATTCAGTATTTATTTAGGTATTTTCATTTAATGGTGAGATATAAAATTGCTTTCCTATATCTTAATTAAATTTGCAAGTAACAACAACAAAAAAAAAACACTGGAAAAGGGTCTACAGAGCTTTATCAAGCAGTAAGCTTTCAGATTTAGGTAACTGACAACCTAGGCTTATTCAATTCAAACTGAAAATAAATTGTTATTCCTTACTTTTGCAGTTAGAAGATAAGGACATTTCATACACTTTCTCATAGAAAATGAACACTTCAGCATTTTATTTTGAAACAAATCCCTGAGTTTAAAAATCTTTTTGTAAGTGGTAGTTACCTTGTGAGCAAAGTACTGGTTACCATGCTGATTGATACTTGCAAACAAGTAATACAGAAATAATTAAAAATATTATCTAGATAATTAAAGGCACTAATATTAAGTTGAAATCTAGTGGAAAGGGAAATCCATTTAACTTCTCCCCTAGTAACCATGGCAACGTTGTTCCTTTAAAAGAGTTTGCAAACTCACAATTATTTTTGATTTTCTAAAGGAATAATTTGTCAGTTGCTGATTATAAAGAAGTCTTTCAATGTATTTTTTTTTTCATCTGGGCATAAGGTGAATTTTCTGTGGACTGTTTAAAATATAGTAAGAGTTTGTTATCCAGATATTTATTTAACAAAAACTTTTTATTTCATAGATTGTTCTTTTCTTTTAACTTCTGTATGGTTTAGACACATACTGTTTTATAAGGAAGTCTTACACTTGTGTTCCTCGATGGCTGAAGGTTTGTCAAAAGATGCACTTGCAAAAGATCTTCCAACACAAAAACAACTGGGCCCATTTCTACGTTTCACAAGATGGACTGCCTACCTGAATTATTTCAGTGTTGTTTCAAGGCTTTACAAATTACTGAAAGCAAGGATTACTCATCTTGCCAATGGAAACTCAAAAAAGCTTAAAAATCATAACTTATCTAGTCAAGTAAAAAACTGAGGATTTTTGAATGTTTCTAAAATTTTGAACGTGGACACAAGGGACATAACAAGGAAGCTGTTCTAGGTTTCCTGAATCTCTAGAGATTCTGCTTATGAACTCCCTACGCCAGCATTATTTGCTAACTTCACTCAAACATCAAGAGTCTTCAAAAGTTCATCAACCCTTTCCAGCTAGATTCTTATTTGTACCTCAGAGACCATTTAAACTGCTATTTTGAGGATGTGTAAGTCTTACTGCAAGCATGTGAGTCCAAGAATATGTATGATTCACAAAGGGATGATCCCCAAAAGCATATTCTGTAGGGTCATCAGAAAGCGTGACAGTCTTAGAGATGTAAAATACTAAGCAAGATACATGAACTCCCATTAATCTGAAAAGTTATGTTAAAAGGTTCATTAAAGATATTTTCTTGATGATACCAGAAAAATGGCTAGTACCAGGAACTTAAAATCAGCAGGCAAACATTTTTATTTTTGATACTGCAGCATTTAAAAATTTAAGGAAAATTTTCCTGTCTGAGTGTTGTCTCTGAGTGATGATTTTGCCGACTGGAATTACTCTCTTGAGTGGAATTTAATTTTGTAGATGGATGGAAGGAGATCTTTTCCAGATTTAGAGCTTCTCTGAATAAATTTATTATTGCTATTTAATTCCAATTCAATATTGACACTAATTTGTATCAACAGTTTCATTGGGTTCCTGTTTCATATGATTAACAGTTTTAGCTTTGGCATGATTTCTTGACAATATTTTTGTTCGGTGTATAATAAAATTTGAAAAATGTATAGAAGTTCTCAAAAAGTCATGTGGTTCGTGATTTTGGATACATATATACTCACAGCTGTCTTGTACTCTAAAAGCCTGACTAGTTCTTAATATTTTTTTTGTTGCTGTTCTGAAAGAATTCTCAGCACTTCAAATACACCATACTGTTCTTCAGCATAACACAATTTATTTTCCCTGTGGGCTGGTTTGGGTTTTTTTCCTATCTCCTGTGCACACCAAACAAAAAAAAAAGGTGTTAATTGCCAAAAATGGTATTATTTCCATTTTGGTCTCCTTTGTTATTTTTCCTCGGAGAATTTAAAAAATCTTCAGGTTTTTATTTTTGTATTTGTTAAAGACTGATTTATTAACAAACTCTAATTGAAAATCAAAGCTGAAAATAAAGTCTTCTCAAATTCTAGGATGTTTCTACACTGCCGATAGCTAGAAATTTTAACAAAGAGAAGGAAAACAGGAAAAAAATAAGGGCGTAAAAAAAGGCCCACACATTAGAAGCCCCATGGATACAACAACCAGTAAGGCATCAGTGCCCTGGTAGCCCAGACTGAAAATAAGGTGGCCAAAACAGGCAATGCCCAGAGAAGCTTATTTGAACACACATTTTCTACTACTGTGTGGAAAGAAGAAAGGCATTTCACCTCAGATACAGAAGAAAACACACAGTGTTTATAGACATGCTGATAGAAACAACAGCAAAAGAAAGCAAAGCTTCTCATTATCCACAGGACCAGGGACAGGGAGAAAGACAGTGAGCCGTTCTGCTGACTGCCCAACATACACACACAGAGTTCATCATGCAAACCTTCACAAATTACTTGAGAAATAACAGGATTTTATTTCACAATCAAAGTTACAATTTAATCTTCATGAAAACTGGGGGAGAAAATTAATATTCTAATGAAAATGAAAGTCTGAGAATGGGGGAAAAATAGCTCCTAGTTGATCTAAGCTTCAGGCCTGTAGACAGAAATACAGTAGATGAAAGTCTCTAACTAAAGAGAAAATCATTTCAGCAGTACCATGATGGGCTTATACTCCAGAAGACCAAATTAGCAAGATGAGCCTGGTGAGGGGTGTTTTTGTTTGTTTTTTTTTTTTTGTGGGTTGGGGTTTTTTTGTGTGTGTTTTTTGTTGTTGCTGTTGTTGTTTTTTATGTTTGTTTTTGGGTTTTTAATTATCATTCATGAGAATCCTCAATTATGCTGCATTAGAAGATAATAAGGTTTTGTTTCTCCAGCTCAGAGGGGAATACTGCAGGGAGAATACTTGGAGTGCACACTGGGACATCACTGACAGTAGTAAAACAACCAGCAAAGGATCTTTGGAGTTTTGCTTCCCACAGGTAGAGAGGAAATAGTTATGAATGTGAATGAGAATAAACTGGTGATTTTTAAAAAGTGAAGGAAGCCAAGCAGAAGAAAAAACACAAAAAACTTTCTACCAAAACAAACAAACAAACAAACAAACAAAAGCAAAAAAAAAAATCCAAATGCCAAATAACCAAACCAAAACACTCTCCAACTTCAGAGAAAATAAGGAAGCAGCCATAACAGCAAAAGTAGTCCAGGAACCATGAAAGCATTTAAGAAGTAATACCAAAATTAGAAGCAAAACAAGCCCAATTCAGAAGAAGGAGAATTGCAGTCAAAGACTGACCAACTAAGTCATAAACGTTTCATTTTCTTGAAGAATCAATGGCAAGTTCCCTTTGAGTGAGTAACTTACAGTGATCAAGTACCAGGAAGCACACAAGAAAAAATTAGGAACACAAAATTTAATGCAAACAGCAAAGTATGCAAAAACAACAGATATTTCTGCAACTATTTAGTCCCTTGCACTAAGTATCTAGTACCAAGTACTTGCCAATCTAGAATACTATGGAAAGAATGTGCTACCATTTGTCTCTATCAGCAGATGTCAAATACATTCAGTTGAGCAGTTTTGCTTATGAGCCTGTCATGTTATGGGGCACACCAGAAAAAGTGTCTAGCATAAGGTGGAAACACATTTAGAAAATCATATTCTAAGTATATTATAGTAATATTTGGCTAAAATTGGTAACAAAACCCCCCTGAAATATTCATTAAGCAGGGTCTGTAGTGTTTATCTGGAATATAATAGTCAACACTCACACTACTGTTCTATGTAATAACACAGAGACATATTAGATTTGTAAGTGACTTGACGCCCAAGGACAAAGGATGGTCTATGTATAGGAGGCCAGAACCAGACTCCAAAGCTATTCTGACAAACTAGAGAAAACAAACTGAAAAAAGAGGATCAGGCTCAAAGCAGACAAGGAAATGGCTCCACACTCAGACTAGGACAAACAAGTGTAGAAACAGGGAGAAATCCAGCAGCTGAGACGTAGCTGTGCAGCAGATGATGAGGTGGATATAATCTATCACAATGGTAACAGGGAAGGATAGCATCCAAGCCTGGCTGCTGTTGGAAAACCACTACCCTTGCACCTTGGGAGTTACAGGGTTGGCCAGAGACCAAGGCTCCAGTGCCTTGCCTACTTTTGCCACCAAATACCTCCAAAGGTCAAACTGGTGAGGAACTTGAAATGTTGTTGCTGACTTGTTTTTTGGGGGTTTTGTTTGTTTGTTTGTTTTGTGTGTGTGTTTGTTTGTTTGTTTTTGTTTTGTTTTGTTTTATTGTGCATCGTGATTTGTCTTTTGGGCACCTTTGCACTTAACCAATACCCTGACATGAGAGTTGACCTTGATAACAGCCCAGTCTCTCAGGTTCTGTCCTTGCAGCACCCAGTTCAATTTTCACAGAGTAGTATTTAGGACACTGAAGTGTAGTTATGGGGGAGAGATGATATAAATTTAATGGACAGAGACCTATAGGTAGCCTGGTTTAATAGTCCATTATATCTCTATATCTCTAATACACAAAAGTCTCAAATTCTCTTAAAAGAGACCAAAACTATACGAGGGGATGTGGGTCTAAGCCATTTTAAATTATCTTTTAGATCTCCCAACTCCATGCTATTCCAAGGGCTGGAGACATGCTGCTGTGTGCCCATTGCCCACAGCACAGCCTGGAATCACTGCAACGTAGGGTGTCACTGCTCTGCATATCCCAAACCTATTTCACCTGTTTCATCTACTTTTGCCAGGATGTGCAAGAGATCTCTGGAATGCAGTTTACAACCACCTACCACAGTGGAAACAGGGTTTTACCGTCTCTTTGTAGCTATAAACAATTTATTAAGCATGAGAGCGTGCAAGGCTTTGATCTTAGCCAAAGGTTTCCTCCAGTCTTATCCTTTAAACTCCATGCAGAGCTAAGGCTGACCCACTGTCTCTTTCCAACCTCAGCATTTTGTCTTCCTGATATTCCTGCTGCTGTTTCTGTTTCATCTCTGTTTTGACTGCTATTAAATCCCATTTTCTCCAATGCATCCCTCCATATTCTGCCCTCAGTAAAGTCCAATTCTCCTCTATGCTCTGCTGAAATTAAATACATTTCACACATGTATTTCTTAAAATATATTATCTAATGTTATTTTCAAGAGGATAAAACCTCTTTCATGACTTTATCATACATCTTTAGGATTAATCCTTCTAATGAAAAAACTACTTTTCAAAATCAACTTTTATAGACAGTGTTATAAACTACTTAGATATAGGATTTTAAAGGTATTTGTTATTCTCAACACACTGCATAATCCTCAAGGAACTTGCAACAGTGAGTCCTTCTTCTCACTCCCCCCTGTGATACTTCAGTGATTTAGCTGAGGATCTTTTTTCAAATACGAAAGGGAAAAGCTGATGTCCTTCCCTGATCAGAAAGTGCAATGCATCAATACGATCCTGCAGAAATAATGTACAAAATAACCAGAACTCTACACATATTATAACCCATATATTATTATTATTACCCATATATTATTATTGTGTACTATGCTAAACAAACATATTTTTATTCTATGTACATGGTTTGATGATTTTTCACCCTAAATAATATGCAAAAAGAAAAGTAACAGAATCACATTCCTCTCTGAACTTGTTAAAGCTTCTGATAATAGGAGCATAATTCAGATGATCAAGGTCATGTCAATTGTCTTCTGCCAAACAGAAATAATACATAGGAATGTTTATTTGTTTCCTAAAGTAAATTTCTCAATTCTTTATCCATGACTTCTCCAAAATGCAGCAGTCATAATGAAATAGGAATATCATAATTACTTTTCAGAAACACATTTATATTTTGATGTGCACTTTCAAAAAACAGATTTTTGTTTAAAAGCTCATTCACAAAGCATCACTAATGTCAAATGATATTTGACACGAGCTTTCAAAACATAAAAATAACTGAAACACAAACTTAAAAGCAAAATGGTTCTTTATTCCCTGCTTAAGCTGAATATCTACTACAATTAATACTTTACATTCTGAGGATACAACACCTCCACTAAAACTGCACAGTTAAATAAATCGGTTCATAAAAAGACACAATTTTTGTTTAAAAGTATTAAATATAAAAATATAACTAAAGCCTCAGCACTATATAGCTCCTTATTTACCTGTCCCTGAATGCAACGTATGGAGCAGAAACTGAAGAAACCCAGCAAACATAGCAGCTTCAGCAAGAGAATGTTTAAAGCACAACTGGCATCTAGTAGGTTGCTGAATCCAGCCTGCAACTGTAGCAAAACTGTAATGCAAGCAAAAATCCACTTCAGTGTGAAGGAGACGAAATAAAAGAAGTCATAAGGTCCTTGCGTCCTGATTCTAAGCCAAATTATTCTGCAGTGTCAAACATTCAACACCGGTGACACCAAACAGGGCTAATGAGAGCTCTTGTCATCAAAACAAATCTCTGCAGTGGAGAGCAAGCATCGATTACTGCATTAGTTCAGACACAGGCACTGCAATGACAAGGAGTTTCAGTCTCTTGAAGGAGTTAATGATTTTAGGAATCCAGAACCAATGATCCTCAGGAAACAAGATAGGGAATAAAAGCTCCTTCCTCTCTGGATAGAACAGGAAAGAAGTTTCTTATTGCTTTAAAGCCAACAGGAGACACAAGCTCAGGCATCTAAATAATCAATACTACTGCTGCAGTTATTATTTATATTCAGCAGTGGTGCACTGAACAAGTTTAATCAACTGCATAGATGAAGCAATTGTGTGAAGGAAATGTGGTTCTTTAAATTTACGTAAAACATCCCAAGCTGTAGATATTGTAGCATATTGAAAACACAAGTGGCCCTTGAGAAAAATTTACCATTTTTTGACAAATTAATAGGATAATTTCATTCTTTTCATATATAATAGATGTGTGCCTGGAAACATAACTTTATATAAGAAAAATACATTCAAAATAAAAAAAACCCTGGAAATGACATTTTGTATTCTAAATCACATATTCAAGGCAAAAGAGAAAAGCAGAATCTGTATTTGCAAAACCCAGATGATTAGAGAATTACAGCTGATAGAATTTGCTAAAGTATTTCATCTAATGTAATCATATCCAAATGATACAACAGTAAAACTATTTCTGCGGCAGAGATAGTCTTCCTCTGTACAAATAGATGTTTCTCTGCAGCATACTACATACTGCAGGACTTCCAAAATACAATGCATGTCCAAATACATCCAAAACACAAAAAACCTGCTATTTAGAAACTAAAATGTGAGAAAGCAAAGCAAAGAGAAGCTTAGAAGAGATAAAATATAAATAATTAAGCTTATGAGAGCTTACTGCGCTTTCATACGTAACAATTAGTAAACCTATTAGTAATAATGAAAATACACTTCTAATTGAGTTCTTTCCCTGTAATTCTGGATCAAACCCAAGGTACTGAACACTGTCTTTCATACATTCTCCTGTGTGTCAGCCAACAGCAAATGCCACAGACAACATCCCTGGCCACTGCTGACTTCCCAGTAGTTCCCAGTAGCACTGTATCAGCAGGAAGAAAATACAACTGTCTAACTCTGCTTTTTTCATGGACATGTCCTTGTTAGGCGATGATTTTTTTCAGGAGGACAGTGTCCAGCCTTTATATATTTCAGGAGACAGCAATCATCTGCTACTGACAAGGGAACATACACCCAGCCTTCTCCTAAAGCTAGAGACATTTCTTGCAAAAGCAACAAAAGACAGAGTATGCCAAATGTCTGATGCTTCTATAGCACCTCCACTGACCCTTCTGCATTACTCCTTGAAGGTCAACCTCTTCTGTCAGGGCAGGCATTGAGGGATTCACATCACTTTCAGAACATAGCACACCTGCATCCTGAATGCTCACCTCACCTCACAGCACATACTAAACAAGGCAGAGGATTTTGCCATAATGCAAACCAACAGAAGAAAAATTCTCACTTGCTACAAACTCAGAACTTGTAAATGAGATGGTACTATATAGAGATTGTTTTCTAACTTAATTCAAGTCTTCCTGTCATTCCCATGGCATGCATGTGTCTGTGAAAAAAACAATGAACTGTTTTCTCAAACATGTTTAGAAAGGTTGTTTGTGCTTCACAGTGTTATTTAATCTCTCACTGTCTCCCACTCCTCTATGTGATAACCTCTCCCTGCTCCTCCAGCAGGCAGTCTCAATGCCCTTTTTACCCACTGCTATCCCAGCCATGAGTTCTGTCCAAGCCCTGCCTAAGTAGCTCAGCCTAACAGCTTCAGATGGCAGACGTGTCTGTAAGTATTTGTAAGGAAATAGAGGAGCAACAGAATAATGTTCTGAGGTCAGAAAAGGCATTTTGCAGAAAAGGACAGTACCACCAAATCCAGTGTCCATTGCACATCTCTAAGGGTGGATTTCATTCCTCCCAGCCCCAGTCACATCGAGCCTTTCTGGCTGACCCAAAGGCCCATCTGACAGCTTGAGAATCAAGTGCTAATAGTTGGTCTATTTACTTTTACACACTTTAATAGTATCAAAGGAGAAGGAAACTAAATGGAAATCTGGGCTATGTATTCCATTGTCCTAGGACATTCCATTGTCCTAATAAAAATACATTATTAAGTTATAACAAAATTTCAACCTTTGTTCTGGGTAGCATTGCCTTTGTAATCTCTGGAGGTTTTTACCCTTGCAAACTATTTTATTGCCAATATCTTCTGAGGCACATTACACTATGCATCTTCTAGATCTTGTCCATCATGTTGTAAGGCCTTCATAATCTTCCTGTTAATAGTTGTTCTAGATTTTAATCCATGTATCATACTCCTGCATTTATAAAACTTTCTAAGACCATTGGAAAAGCATGAGATTGCTCAATCTCCCACAAGTCTACCATCACTCAAGTTTTAAGAGAACAAATTCCAAGCATTAAACATACTGTTCAGCTTTATGCCTGGGTGAAAATGCAACTTTCCTCTAAACCAAAAGTTTTACAACAATTTTGGAAGGAGAAAAGCCAGGGAATGGTCCCAAGCTTAACTCAAAAAGAGCAATTCAAGTAAAATAACCCTTATGCTTTAAGTTGGAATGTAATCTGGAAAATGAGAGAAACAACAAAAAAGATCTATGTTACAGTCTCCAGACCTCAAAGCCAAGTTACAATGGGGAAGATATTCTAATACAATTGCAGGAGTCTAAGATACAATATTAGGTATTGTATGTGACATTTTGTACTGTGGCCCTGTCTGATCTACTTCAAAAGGTCCTGGTTATTGTGAGAAATTAACAGTGACCAGACAAGCCAAATACCACACCTCTTCAAGGAGGGCAAGACAAAGGACCTGGGAAACTACATACTGGGAGGGTTATGGAGTAAATCCTTCTGGAATGCAGTCCTGAGCACATGAAGGCCAAGAAGGTGACTGGGAACCACCAGCACAGCTTTACCAAGGGCAAATCATGCCTCACCAATATGGTTTCTGGATCTGCAGGCAAGGGGAGAGCAGCAGATGTTTAATGTAACTGTAGCATGGCTTTCAACCAAGTCTCTCACAGTATCCTTCCAGGCAAACCAGATAGCTATGGATTGACTGGTGAACTATGAAGTGGGTGGAAAACTGACCTAACTACTTGACCCAAGGACTGGAGTTCAACTGGTGGTAAAATGTTAGACTCATAAAAAAAGTACCAGAACAAAGACATATGGGGAAGAAACAAAGTTTTCCTTTGCTCTGCTAGCAGCACTCCAGACCACAAAATGCTCTACTGAGAACCTAGCAAACTGGATGTAGTCTTTGGTTGTGCATCCAGAATTAAACTCATTAGAAAAAACATACGTGCTTCTGATAGGCTTAAATGCAGCGTTTGGTGGAGACTGGGCTAATTCAAACACTTGCAGCATAAGTGCATTTTCTGTTCAGTAAAGTACTGCCCAGTGAAGAGACTGAATGTTTTTCAGGCTGCTTTTCATATTCTTTGGCAAAATAGTTACAACTTTGCAAAGACAATGTTTGCCATTTACTTACAAGAGAAATACTTCTATATATAAATATACGAATACACATATTCACACACTTCTGAAGAACGGATTACAGATTGACATAACAATTGTGTCATTTCTCCTAACTACTGAGAAAAATCAGAGGTTAAGAACCAAGATGACTCTGATGAAAAAGACACATAGCTCCTTAAATAAATGTCTGCCCTTAAACACACATCAGACTTGTTAGAGCTCATCAATGTTCCTTTCTATCAAGCATGAGCATATTCTGTTTATATTCCTGGCCAGCTGGCAAAAAAATTTAAAAAGCACCAAGGCAGAAATTAAGTTGTCACATCAACAGAGTAAAATCCTGAAGTTAATAAGTTTGGTCTTTTATTTAGCTTGGGCTAAATCAATGTCATGCTGTCATTGCTTTCAATTCAAAGCTTGTTCCAAGCTAATCCATTCAAAGTGAAAATGAAGTAACTTGGCATCTGTCTGAATAAAAGAATGTAAGTGCACACATTGGAAGCAGGTTGTGGTGTGCCTCCCACCAGCATTCCAGACAAATGGCTTGACCACATTGCTTGTAAAGGTCCTCTAGGGGAGTTTTACAGAACATCACCCACCATTTTGCAGCAGACTGGAAGACAGAAGAGCATTTCTGCACAACCAAGTGATAGCCCCTTCAAGCACACAGGTCTGAAAAAGCCAGTAAAGAAACACCCCTCCATTTAATGCTTTTGTACCCAGCACTCCAAGCTCCACTGCCAATTGTTTAATATTGCGCTGCCACCAGTATTTCATTTCCCCCTTCCTCCACCTATGATTGACCTGATTGTTCTTGACTCCTCTGAGGAAGATGATCATGCCAGTGAAACTGGAAAGAGACAAATGGATGCTCACATCTGTGTTGGGCCTTCAATTCCATAGGCAGAGTGGCTGAGATCTTTGCTATCCAACCTTCATGATCCAGCAATTTTGCAATGTGTTCATCTTAGTTACTTCATCTATTAAAAAAAATCTCAGCAATTCCTCAGATAGATAATTTCAATAATTGGCCTTGACTGAGGAGGATCTACTCACATCAAGACAGAACATCAGTGTAAATCTAACAGTGTAGCCACAGTCAGATTTACAGATTTCTGGACTTCCACTGACATCACAGGATGATGAATTGACCTCTGTGTGTAAGGAGGTTTTGTGGAGTATTTTTCTTCATGACAAGGGCAGTAAGTAATATATTAACTTACAATATCTATAAAAGATCTGCTGGATAGCATTTTTAGAGCCAAAGCTGATCTTAACCAAATCCTAATTCAATCAATTTGTTCAGCTATTCAATTGATAACCAAAGTCAGATGTTTTCAGTTAAATGGTGACATTTGCAGGCACTGACTTTACAATTTATTGATCAATGGCATAAAAATATTCTTTTTGTTCCCAACTTTAACTAGTGTTCTAATTGTTTTGTTACTGCCTCCATAAAGACATATTTCTCCCAACTCTCATGCCCCACAGCACAGTGGATGTGGAAGACCCATTTTCAAAGTCCCTTCCCTGCCTGATAAAGTGTAAGCTGGTGTGAAGTGATGGTATGTCAGCACTGCCTCTGATACTCGTGCTCAGGTACAGGCTTGAACCAACCTGCTGCAATCAATTTAGCCTGTATGAAGAGACTGCAGGCATGTACCTGCACCTGAGTTCTCCTGCCAAAAGAGAAGTTAAGCAAAACGCATCACCTTCAAACCTGGACAACAGTGAAAATAGGAGAATCAAGCTATGGTGACAACATCATTACAGCTTATTTAATTCAGCCACATAACCTTAGCAAAATTTCTTAGAACAACTCTTTTTTTCCCCCTTCAAAAACTCTCCATCCCCATTACAATGTATAAACCAAAAGACAACACGTTCTGAACTAATTCCCGTGTAGGCTGTGATTGAAAGGTTATACAGCCGGGGGTGATAGACACCTCTATATTTTACCTCAGTATTTTATTCCATTTCTCTACTTCAGGATAAATTTGACAGTTTTATTCACATTCTTTCCTTTTCTTTCCCTTACTACTACGTGAATGTAGACATAGTTTAATTTCTGAATCCTTCTACTATTCAGATTTCTCCCAGATCGTTTAATTCTAAAAAATGTCAGGCTTAAACCTAGAAATTAAAGCAGCAGTACCATATGTACTGACCATTCCAAAAGGGTCCTGTATTAAGTGGCATTTTATATTACTTTAATAAGTTATATATCATCTACACAAACAAAAAAATTATTAAAACCACACATCTAAATGTAGGATTTCACGATGACCATGTTGTTTAAGCATTGTCAGAAAATTCATTCCTAATCCTTAAAAAAATTTTCTGGGGCAAAGTAAGATTACGCCCACAATAGCACAGATAACTGATGTCATAATAGCAACATGCCTAAAGTTAATATCAATATTTGTTATTGTCGATTTTTTTAAAGGAAATGATGTTGATAGATTAGAATTTTAAAGGATATATTTGAAGAAAAGTAAAAATGTAAACGGTAAATTTGTTTAAAAAACACAAACAGCTGTTCACTGGCAAAAATTAATATCTTCTCAAGTGTTTCAGAGGCTTGCAGGAATAATCATTCCCTAAGACTTTCTTAGGAGTGATAGTTAAAACTTGGTAACAGGAACAGATTAACCAACTTGTTTTATAACTGTTTTCAGAGCAACTTTCCTGTGGAAAAGAGCCAGCAGCAGCACAACTGGTTTTATTACTAAGCATTCAGTTCCATTCCCATTCACAAGGGACGGTTTTGCCCTGCCTAAATACAATGATAACTCCATTACTGGCAAATCCACAACTCCTGTCTCCTGGGAGATAATTCAACCTACCTGGATACACTGACAAGGTTCAGTGTGTTACACAGAAATTGATATGAACAGCAAACACCAGAAAGTTTTGAGAATCTGCATCTATTTAAATCAGTATTTGTGAGTTCCTTTGTGAAGTTCAATTTTATCTGTAAGTGCAAGTCACTTTTATACTATATTTTAAATAAAATCTGAGCCTGTAGAGAATACCAAATTCCGTGGCATACCAGGTATTTTGATATAAACTTACACTCTTTTGCTGTGATACCTCTCTGGAGCATGACAGGCAAGAACTGGCATTATAGTTCTGAATGACCCAGGACTCTGTGCAGATGAAAAAACCACGGCTTTCACTAGCCCTCAGCTCATGGCACTGATTAGTACTCACTGCCAGAGCAGAAGTTTCGCTCATCTCACAGTTCAGCTGAGAACTGTATAAATAAAATGCACGTGGATTAAAGAGAGTCACTTGGGGAGCACTGCTTTGCACAGCATGAGCTTCCTGCTCTGCTAAGGTGTGTGTCACTCCTACCCAAAACAGACAGGACACCGTGCCAGGATCTGCAATTCCCACCTGAGATGCGGGAGCAGGGATGAGACACTCCAAGGACTGCATCCAGCTGCTTCAGAACAACATTTCCTCTCTTGTGACACCTGCTGATAATCTTTAATGAAGAACATTCTGACTTTCAAAGACGTGACAAAGGCAAAGGATAAAAGAAAAATCTGCAGGATTTTATATTCACACATAGCTCTATCCCCTACCAGGGATAATGCCCTGTAACTACATATCATGATCCCTGAAGTATTTAACTGGAACAGACTCACTGGAGTGCATACACGCCTTCTAATAGCACACATACATTCTATTTCATATAAGCATCTATATATATTCACAAGCTTGTACACCCCTCCAAAGAATCTTGTCTTAGTAATGTTATGAAACTACAGTAAAACAAAGAATATTAAAACATTCATATACATTATTTGTTTTGGGTTTCTTTTTGCTCCTGAACCCACTTTACTGCAGCATTCCTGACCCACTTTACTGCAGCATTCCTGAAGCAGATAATGTGGTCTCATTAAACAGGTGTTTCTCGTGCATTAGGTTACAGAAAAAAATTGGGTTGGAAGGATACTTTGGGTACATAGGAAGAGAACATGCAATTTCACCAAGATTTCTTAAGCAGAAATATAGTGAGTCATGTGTAAATGTCTAACTCTGAACTTCCCAAAAGTTTGAAAATCTGGCTCGTGATTCTCAAACAAGAGTACCTTTTCCTTGTTATGTTTTGGAGTATTTTCCCTGAGGATAGGACTCAATGGAAGTAATGACTAACTGCTACCATAGAGCTTTTCTTGTCAGTGTAATTTCCACAGGTGGAACACATCCCATACATCATGTGCAACACTGAAGCTACAGGACAACATGAATCTGCCCACAGAAAAAGATGCACATAAGATCTGAAAAAAGTTTTTAAGTTACTGGTTTAAGTAGCAAAGTGTGCCTGCACTTCCAGATTCTCCATATGCCAAGAGAGAAACAGTCTTGCACAGAGGCTGATATATAAAAGTGAGATTTGACTGCTCCATCTAGTGGCTCATTAAACACAATTTTAATGGTTTAAGAACATGTGGCTTTATGGGTTAAAAAGGGCCACGTGTGGAGTTTTTGTTTTCTCTGATTAACAGGGCAAAATAAATTCTTAGAACCTAAATATTTTAATAGCATAACATCACCCACTTTTATGAACCTAAATATATTAAGCTTCAATGTAATTTTATTTTATATTTGTATATTATTTCTATTTATTAGCTGATTTATGCTATTTAGTTAATAAAATTTATTAAAACCAGCAAAGTTTTACAAATTGTTCTGTTGAATTTATAGCACATAAGTATTTATAGGTACACTTATATGTGAGCTTCCATTTCCAGTGGAAAGATAACTATGTTTTCACTAAAATAATGAAACTGATAACAAGCCAACCATTAAAATACATACACTGACTTGTTTCTACAAGAAGTAAATTTCAAAGCTCATGTCTGATTTAGAAAGTGGCTTCTACTCTGTAAATGGCAATTCCTAAGTAAATCTAAAGCACCACTGAATTTTATAGGGAAAAAGAAGTGTGTGCCCTGGAGTCTGCCAAGTCTATTTCATGGAAATACTAAAAAATTCTGACAATTTGTATCCTTTACAAAACTAGTATAATAATATGACCAAGTTGCTTTAAATAGAACATTTTTTTCCCCAACAATCATTTGAGAATAACTAATTAAAACTGGAGTTCATATTGCAGAGGAAAAAGATACCAAACTGAAGACTAGGTTACAAAAACCGGAACTTTAAATTCTAGAAATTAATGTGTATAATTAAATAATAAAACCTGTGCAAGTTAAAAGCAGATAAATGTGTGATGTGCTTCATCTCCGCTTGCTACATATCTGAAAACATTTTGTCTTGAATGACAGGAGTGAGAGGTACCCAAGGAATAGTGGGAGAGTGACTTTTTACACAGCCAGGAAATGGTAAGACAATGAGGAATTGTTTTCAACTAAATGAGAAGAGATTTAGATTAGATGTTAAGAAGAAATTCTTTACTCGGAGGATAGCGAGGGCACTGGAACAGGTTACCCAGAGAAGCTGTGGATTCCACATCCCTTGAGGTATTCAAGGGCAGGTTGTATGGGGCATTGAGCAACCTGGTCTAGTGGGAGGTATCCCTGGCCAGGACAGATGATCTTCAAGGTTCCTTCCAACCCAAGCCATTCAATGAATACAACCATTTTACTTATTCCTCCACCACACATAGTTCCTCCAACCAATACAGTATATATTTAGCTAGGATATGCAATCAAAACCTCTATGTAATGGAATTTAAACATCTCCTTAAATTCTCTGCAGATCTGAATTGAAAATTGCAAAATAATCCCATGTTAGTTATGGCCCAAATGAACCATACAATACACATTTCTCAATTGGCTCAATGGACCAAGTTAGACTTGGTCCAATTTCCATATAAGGTACAGCAAAGCCACAGGTCACAAAGTAAAGAATGCTGATATTTGCTTTTTGAAAATAGAAAAGGTCATGTTTACAGAGAGGAAGCAAATGTAAGAAGAAATTATTCTAAATAAAATGTTTTATTAGAAGTTCCCTCATGGCTTGAAAGAATGTGTAATAAAATATTTAATACCCAGGGTCTAAACCAATACTGATGTAAGCATGCATTTACTGCACAGCATCACAATATTTCCAACAGTTACACTCTCCTACAAAATACACAAAAGGGTGAAATTGCTTAAGAATTAGAAAGCTCTTCCTATACAATTTTTGCAGTCAGTCAAGGGTATGTGCTGAGGAATTTGTGCATGAGAGAGAGGTATTTCTAAGACATTACACAGGTGCAAATGCAGACATTTAAAGTGCTGTAACACTGAAAGAAATAACTAATTCAACTCTCAACATCTAGAGCAGCTGGGTGCCTGCAGAGGGAGCAGCGAACTGACTAACAGCATGTCAGGCCGGCAGCAGGTAGGTCCAGGCTGTCTACTACATGCCTTAGCCACCTAATAATCACTGTTGCATATTACACTTTGTGCATGTCCTGCTTGCAGACTTTCTATTCTAACTGCAAACTTATGCAGAAAAGACAAAAACATCCATCAAACTGAAAATAGAACTGTAAAACTCTGCCCTGTCCTTACATGTCTTCAAACTGAGCAGCAAGCCAAAACAAAAACCTTGCCTCCTTTTGAACTAAAACCTTAGAACTGTCTTTTTCTCGGATCAGAAAACAAGCATGATCAGTTATCTGAAGCATTATAGTCAGGTCTTAAAAATGGGGGGGGTGTGTGTGTGTGTGTGTAAAAAATGAAAAGAGCAGGAAGGTCCGATGCACACAACTATCAGGTTGTCATATCTTTTAGTGGTGGTTTCATCAGTAAAATAAACAAACTAACAAAGTCAAAACAAACCCCCACAACACCATTAAAAAAAAAAAGCCCATAAAATCAAAAGAACCAAAAACAAACTGAGAAGACCCAACCCAAAGGCTGAAAAAGACTATAAGATCTGGAAAAAATGAAAGAATGAGCTTCACTATGTTTTTATAAGCAATAGAAGTATGCATAGTATACATACACGAATCACTTTGTTACCTCATAAGAAAACCAAACAGCAAAAAAAGGGTAATTTTGGTGGTTAACAGAAAATTAGTATGTAGTGAAAACAGGCAGCTAGGCTCATGGAGACAACCTGAACCTATCTACCAGAGAATGCAAGCATGTCAGAGGACATGCTAGAAAGTAACCTGAAATTCTGCTGGATGCTGGTAAATGGAACAAAAAGGTACTTAGTAATAATATGTCCTTACATTAAATAAGCATACTAATTTATTATCATCAAGGCAAGTTGGAGTCTCAGTCATGCACAGAAATCTCACACAATTAGGCAATTTACAAACATAAAAAGAAACTCTGGACTCCACTGAACTTGCAATTTAAATGCAAGGGAATAAAACAGCAGACAAATAAAAAAGGAACAAGTGACTACTACAACTTATACCACTGTGTTAGCTGGTGCCAAATGGATTGTCAATCATGCTGTGCCTTTAGGGTAATCCCTGGAACAGTTGTGCCCTGGTTCAGCTACCACTCTCTGTTTACTACTAGGCAGGACACAGGCCAAGAATAAACCTTAATAGACAGCTTCCATGCACCCTTCTCTTGAGGAATTCAAGAATGTGTTGCATTTCATCACTTGGCCAAAAAAGTCAAAGGATAGCTCTTTAATTTACTAGTCAGTAAGTAACACCAACGAGACCATATGAGATGGGCATATTTGAAACTGTAGCACATGTGCTTGGGATCACAGGTGAAACAGAGACAAAAATCAACTTCAGAGATTACAAAGTGTAGGTGTGGAGTTTCTGATTTTGAAGCTCAAGTTGTACAGAAGGAGAAAGAACAAACATGGAAACCATCAGAAGAACGCAAAAACACATGAGCAAATATGGGAAAACAGCTTTCAGAGGAACATTCAAAATGGACAGGAATAGGATGAAACCATGCATATTTATTTACTCAAAGGAAATACAAACATCTTATAATTATTAACCTCCTTTGTGACGCAAACAAGTTTTTCCTAAAGTGTTTATCAGCATACTGATTTTAGAAAAACCCATATAGACCAGTCTATCTACTCAAAATAATGCTTAAAGAAAGTAAATAGAATGGTTCCTATGTATTACAGCAATTCTGCTATTGGATGCAAAAAAAAAATATCATAAGGTATCAGAGAAATATTAGCACAAAGTATACACTCAGTACCACAAAATAACACTCAGTACCACACAGTATAACCCTATTTTTGAACTCAGTAGGATGATCAGAATGAATACACTAAAAAAAGGACATAAAATTAACATCTTTAGAAAATATCAGAATCAGGTGCTTGTTTGTTCCGCATTAAATCAATAATTTACTAAAATTAAAATAAATAAAAGTGCATCTATTATTCTAGAAGCCAATAATTAATTTACTTTTTTCTTTCACAGGCTTTCGTTTTTCACCCAAAGTGGGGCAGATTTCCCATACAGGTAGAAAAAAGCAAAGGTTTGGATTTCATTTCCAAGACCTAAACTTATCCTTCAATACACTGCACAGACCATCCACAGTTATGTAGCTTTACCAAACTCAGTTTGGTTCATCCTTCACAGTTAATGTTTTTCTCTAAGGTCTCAGATCAAAAGAGTAACTTAAATTCTGAGTAGCAGTTCACATAACTTTTATGGTATAAAAAAAAATATATGCATACAAAAAGTACTGAAAAGCAGAAATGTAGGAAAGAATCATCCTCTGGCTATAACACGATGGCATGTATCAAGTTAGCTGAGTTTTAACTCCAGTTAACTGCATAAGAGTACTTTGAAAAGTACTGCTTAGCAGCTAAAATCAGGGCAAGCTTTCAAAAGCTTTTTCATCTCCCTCTTAGACCCTTAAAAAGTGCCCCACAACCCAGAGCTCACGCTCACATTCTCACACCTGCTACCTCCAATGGTTTCTGTATGGAAAAAACCTGACTGCTGAATGTTCTGGAGAACTGAGCTTTCATGGAGAAACCTAGAGAACTCCTGGATTTCTCTACAAGTTCAAACCCTCTCATAGCTCCTGGAAGCAAAGGAACCCTGATGTCAAACGTTAAGTCTTTTTGAACATATTACTCCAATCCATCCATGCTTTAGTATCTGCTCTTCTGTAATGAAAATTATTATCCTACTACTGGAAAAACTACTATTAGGACAAATTTGTTGCTATTTCATTAACTAGATGTGCAGAAGAAAGGTAAGCGACAAAGAACAAACAATTAATAAAATAATGAACTTGTGAAAAAATCAAGCAGCACAAAAGACAGAGCATGTTAATAGTAATGAAACATAAGGTCTTGCCAACTGTGATAGATGTAAGAAAGAAATCAAGACTTAACAGTTTGCATAATAAGTCAAAATGTGCACTTCTATTTTCCTTTTCAAAAACCAGATTATTACATAAACTTGTACGGGAACTGGCTTAAAGGGTGCCAAAAGAAGAATAAGGTACAGATAGGGGTACTGTGAATTTAGCCCCAGCTGTTCCCAACTTGACTTAGAGCCTGCCACAGGAAAAGAAGCAGCATTTCTAACATAGAGCAATCTCAGTGCAGGCTCTGAAGAAACTTATTTTTAGCTTCAGGAATCCCCCATTTCAACTGACCAAGAAATTATGATTACAATTTTCCTTAACTTTGCTTATCTGTCCTCAGAGTTAACATGGTTTCTGGCAGCAAGCTTCAACCTCCCTCAACCCTCCAGGGGAAGAGAGTAGCACTCACTCAACCTCTCTCCCTTCAGCTACTTCTTTCTGTTTTCTTTCATCCCTCCCACTCCTTCTTTCCTTGACTATTCAACTTCAAT
Organism: Climacteris rufus; assembly: GCA_013398175.1. Classification (NCBI taxonomy): domain Eukaryota; kingdom Metazoa; phylum Chordata; class Aves; order Passeriformes; family Climacteridae; genus Climacteris; species Climacteris rufus. The sequence goes on along the minus strand of VZRZ01005515.1, from coordinate 369,977 downwards.
CCATCCCACCTTTCCTGATTTACCAAGTTTTATAGACCTTGGTGACACTGCTGTTTCCTGTGAGCTCACTCCAGCATGCTCACAACCTTCTTAAGGTAAACTAGAATAAAGGGGCTTTATTAGGATTTCATAGGAAAGTTCAGCCACGTATCCTCCATGACATCCCCACTTATATGGTTACATATCTCTTGGAAGTGCTGGATATCTGGGCAACAATTTTACTTTTTTCCCCACTCATGTTCAGCTTCTCTCATTTGTATATGCATGTATTTTAAATCACTTCCTATACACAAAACAGATTTCTTACTGCCCAACACTAATTTAACAAGCACTTATTTAGAGCTACATAAGCACTGTAAATAATTTCAGCTGCTCAGAAGCACTGAATACTGATAGCACTGAATAATGTTAGCATTGGACAAAATTCTGAAACTAGAGTAATTGAAAATTATATTTTTATTAAAATCTGAATCAGATGTAGATCTAAATTACTACACATGGACTAGAAGATAAATTTGAACTAATTTCCAAATACTAACAAGCTTCCTGGTGTATTTTATTTCACACTAAATTAAATCTCAGCCATACTTTTAAAGAAATTCTGCTCCAATTTTAAAACTCCATGCCCAACTCTCCACACAAACACGTTAAAATATGCTAACAGATGTTACAGTACAACCTGACTTGCCTACACTCCAGACTGAAAACACCTCAGTCAAGAAGTTTAACTAAAAACCTTTAAAACCAGCCTCCTCGATAGCCTTTTCTTCTTTTGGTCCCCTTATACTGCACCTGTGTGGTTTCCCTCTTAGCCCCCAAGCCACCTTCCTTGTCAACAATGCTTACAGAGCTTGGAATAAATCATTGGGGCAAGAATTTAATGTATGCTCTCCTTCCCCTGGGAGCAGCCTAAGCACAAGGACCCAAAGGGATGCTCAAAACACCAGAAGAGGATGGAGGAAGGGGCCAGAGTCTCTCCTCCTAGAGCTGAGCCAGCACTGACACATTTGCCGGCAAACCACGGTGTCCCTTTCTACTCCTGACCTCCACATCCTCTCCTCCTGCTCACAACCTCCCTGCCTCACACCTGAGCATAAACCAAGAAAACAGAAGATCCCTGCCCATAACATCTTCTAACCAGAAGTCAACATCATAAGAATGAAATTAAAGTAATGTTAAATCAATGTTCCCCACAGTACCATGAGAAAGTCATTATGAATGAAACAATGACGTCTTCACTGAAAGAAACCAGAAAGCCGTTTCAGGAGTTTATTTTTCAAACAAGGCACCAACTCTATCAACTCACTCCCAAATAAATCCATTAGCAAGTATACAGAGTGAGTTTCATGTAGGTTTTCAACATTTTACTGACAATATATGAGTATTAGTCATAATTTCAAGCCTAAACAGTGTTAACAAAATACACATTTAGGCAAATACAAACAATAAGTATACAAAACGTAAGATCATTAGCACATTTATTTACATAAAAGTACTGGAGCAGTACCTCCACGACATTGTTCCAATTTCCAACATTATTTTATCTTCCAGTATCAAAGATTGCATGACAAAATTCTAGAATATTTCTTGTATCCATCATGGGATAAAAGAAGTTTTGTACAACCTCATCTGGACACAAATCTACTAGTTAATTACAAATTCTTGTTTTTTAACTTTAAAGAAAATTCTTTTCCTCAAACTTACTTCAAATACAATTTGCATTCTTCACTGGATGGCAGTAGGCAGAAACTCTTAGTTTTAAAATGAGGTCTGGATTCAATTTTTAATAGTCTGGTTTATGTTATTTTAGCTTGTCTTAAAGGAGGTATGAATGCAATTGCATTCATATGACTTCTACTATTGCATATGCATATAACTTCTATGAGGACTCCTTTTGCCTTGCCAGGACTTCACAGAAATCTCAGTCCACTTGTTCAACTATTGCAGATTTCAGAATAAGGAAATCTGGCCTACAGCATCTATTAATAATAGAATGAAACTGATTATCAGCAATCAGCAGTAGATTCCTGTAAAGGGTGTAGGTACTCTAGTAAGAAATTTGAGATGACCTTTTTGGACAATACCAAAGACATCTTTCACTAGATTTACTCAAACATGGGAACAATTTGCTATAAATCTTTGGGTCCTCCACCAAAGAAGTAAAATCCTGGTGGATTGCAAAAGACATTCATTTTTTGGAAAGAAAGACCCTCCCCTTTATTGTGCATTATTTTTTAAATAATTCTGAAGAAATGCAGAGTAAATGGTTACAGTAAATAGCAGGGCATGTTCTAGCTAAATTAGGTTGCTTTTTTGGAAGGCTTTTTGGGCTCAGAAGGCAGGGTAATGCCATACTGATATGTTTCTAGGAAATGCAAATGTTAAAAAATAACATTTGCACGGTATCTATTTTACATTACATTTTTGGCTATTGATTTTGAATACAGTCTTATCTGCTCTACCTATACTATATCTTTCTCTGGAACACCATTTGCTTTTAAACATCTCCGTAAGCTGTTTCTCATAGCGACTTCTATTTTATTTGTTCAACAGAGAATTGAAAATAGTACCTCTTTATTACTTAGTTGCAGATTACTTTATATTAGCACTCACCAAATGGAAACATTAATTTTAAGATCTTGTGGTTTTTTGATGGGGCCATTCAAAGTTTCTAGCTCCATCTATATTACTTTGGCACCAGGTTTCTGACTGAGCTGACATTTAGATGAGAGGATGGATTCCAGACCCTCCTGGGCTTCTAAACTAAAGTACTACAATTTTGAACCCGTGCAGTATCTCTCCCAAGTTACAAGCAAAGACATGATGAAATTCTGGTTAAACTCTGTTTGTAACAATGCTGCTAAATTGCAAAGAAGGGGATTATGACTAGGGTTATAACAGGAGCATTTTAAAATTATTTATATATATATTTCTTTAAGATTACATCCTTTTACTGTAGAATATTTTCTTTTAGAGTATTGGGGGATTTCTAATATATTTTCTTAGGTAATAAAATTTCCTGCCTTTCCATCCATTTTTATGAAATACTGCAGATTATTTCAAGTACTGATTAAAATGTAACTCTAAAAATAATTGGATACTTTACTATCAAAAATGCTTCTGCTTTCTCATTTGTATTCACATTTCCTATCTCTTTTTTATACCCCCATCTTCAGAGGCTTTCCACCTGCAATCCTCTAATGGAAAAGAAGTCATGACAAAAATCAGGCAAAAAAAATTAGTGGCTAAATATCACTGCTATTAAATGAATAAATATACCTCTGTACTTAATGCATCGAATATCCCCTCCATACACACACATACACACAAATATACACACACATACATACATATTTATGCTGACAATTAGTTACAAAGTCTCAAGGAATACTCAACAATGTAAATCAAGTATGTGGTGTTCAGTGGGAAGACAGGTCCCTAACATACTCCAATTAATAATTTTTATTCAAATAGAGTGAGGTAGCACTCTGATATGATACAAACCAAGGTCTCTACTGTGTAAAGGGGGAGCCTAAACACGTGTCTCAGAGGTAACCAAGAACTTGATTCAGTCACTGAGAACATAAGCCTTTAGCAACATTTGAAATTCTCTGGAATTCATAATACTAAAGAAAAAAAATTCCAGCCCTTAATTTTTTAATGATACAATGGGAATTTGGTCAAAAGCTGAGATGTGTCATGAGCCTGAAAGCAGCTATTGAAAGGTTTTATTATTTTAACTATTATAATACAAACTATATCAACAAAGTGATATCAGTATCAGTAACTTTCAGCCTGGGCTTGACCTTCACAACAACAACCTTTCAGTTTATAAGAATAACCTACACTGATTAAGGGAAATTCTTTCTACTTCATAAGCAACCTCAAATTGATAAACATAATGAAGGCAAAAGACAAAGATGGAAAAGATGGAAAAGAAATGCTATATTACAGACTTCTACTACCAACAGATGGAGTCAGAGAAAATTACACAAATCCAAACGTCAGCATAAAACACTGCCACAAAATAAGGGAAAGAGATGTGTTGCCTTGGAAAGACAGAATAGCTGAGACTCTGTGGGTCCCTAGTTCAAACATCCTTCCTCAAAAGGAGGAAGCAGAGGAGGGGGCCTTGTTCAGGGGGAAGCATTTTTCAGGGCCTTTCCCCATTTGGGTTTTGAGCATCTCCAAGAATGGAGACTGTACAAATCTCTGTGTGATACATTCCAGTATTTAACAAAATTCAGTCCAAAAAGTGAGAATTTTTTTAATGCCTGTGGAATCTGGAACAAAATTTCAGAGCATGATCATCATTCCTCCTTAAAAATGAGCAGAAAAGCAAGTTTCCATATTTTGAATGGAAAAGCTCATGCTTAGAAGGCTAAAACAAGCAGATATTCATATGGGACAGAAGAGGAATGTTGCCTCTTTTCTATGTATTCTTGGAGCTTTAGGGGATGCCAGGAGACCACAATATCAGATAAAGACAGACAGACAGGTTGGCATATATGAATCAAAGACATGTCAGGAAACAGTGCCAAGAACTAAAAGGCAATGCAGACAAGCCTTTGGCATTTTCAGTGTGAATATCAGCAGGAAATTTTCAAGGTACAAACACAAACAATGTGTAAAGAGCTAAAAGCTACTTCCAAAGACACAAAAAGTTTTCAGCTCACTGTAGTGTCACTTAAAGACAAGTAGGATTATAAGACTGTTGTTAAGTTCTACCACAGTCTTTTCTGACAATGCTTCTTTCATCTGTTCACTATTCATGAATTTGATTAACTTCTTCAGCCAGAAGAAAGGTTTTGTTTAAAAGCACACAGTGTACTACAGTTTACTCCTTGCTGCTCAGTGTTACCACCAACAGATAAAGACACGCTGAAATAACAGATTTCAAACATACTTCTTAGCTTGGGAGAAAATTCACCTACACAACGACTTGGTCAATTCTCATTTCTTTTTTACATAACACTCCCCTTTCCCCATATCTTGTCCTTATTAACAGTGAACTCTGGCAGATTTTTGATATTTTATTAAATGTAGTCAAAATTTGCATATCATATGATGCTTTATAATGGTCTCCTCTGATTGTTACAGACTTCACTTTTCATTTCAATCCATCCACAGAAAACTGTTCTACATACAGACAAAAGAATGAAGTAATGGCCAAAGGAGTACAGATATCGTCAAGAGAGTAAACTAGAACCCTTGAATTCTGTCAGTTCTAGGTGAAAGAGGGAAGAGAATGAAAAAGAAACTCATCAGCTGATGCTACCTGTAAGCACCTCATCTAAGAATGCAGAAGGAAACATTGTAAAGAAAATGTAATCAGGTATAAGACACTTCTCAGTTGGGAAAAAGAAAGAAAGGCAAGGGGAAATAGATGTATGATTAAAAAGAGGCAAAAGAGAGAGAAAAATGCAGATTTTTTTTTTTTCCCCAAACCATGGCCATGTGCATAATATACAGAAAAGTCCTTACCTTTTTCACTGACACTTTCACTTTCTATCTCCACATCTTCACAGCTAGTATATTCTGGTGTTGATGCCCCTTCTTCCTCTGAGCTACTAACTGACATCTGCCTTTTCTTTCCGCCTCTTTTTGCTCTATGAGGCTTTGGAGGGGATGGCCGCACTGATTCCGACTGGTCAGAGCTAAGGGAATCATTCCTTAGCATGGTCTCCATTTTCTCCCGCTTTGCTTTTCGCATGAGAATAGCAGAGCTAGGATCAAGGCGGCTCTGTTTTATAAAGGAATCGTGGTTCTTGTATTCTACGTGTTCTACGGGAACTGGACTATGCCTGGGAGTTGGTGGGCTATGATTAGTTAATTGTTTAGAAACAGAAATTCTTACATCACCTGTTCTGTCTATAGAGTACGACCTCTGAGTTTCCACAAGAGATTTTCTGTCCTGAGTTCCCTGTAATTGTGAGCGTTTTCCTAATTTATTCTCAGGTACCTCCGCTTCCTCCATTTCTGTGTGTGGCAAAGCTACATCACTGTGTCTTCTCTCGTGTCGTGCTTTAGAAACTTTCGCATGCATGCGCATCTGCTGTTCCTCAGGGTGTGGTTTTACAGGGTATCTTGCCAGATTGGGGTCACTCCTGTAACGGGTATGATATTCATCTTCCTTCCTCTGTTTTCCATCATCAGGCACTTTGCCTTCCTCAAGTTTCTCTGGCAAGTCTGGGTAGTCCTGTGACTTGCCTTTCTCCAGCCTTCTACCTTCATGCCGCTCTTTACGCTCCCTGTCATCTGTCGGTCCTTCTTTTGGAAGTGAGGATTTTGGCACACGCTTACGCTCACTCTTTACACCTTTGCCATTCTGGTCAGAAACCAACACTGCCTTCTTCCTACAATGAAAAGGAGTACAGTAGTATGAAGAATCGAACGGAAAAAATAAATACTTGCACACAGTTATGGAAAACAAATTCTAAACCAGGATAAGCTATGGCAAAAGAGAAAAGCACTGAATCCATTATTATATGAGTTAAATCTAGTAATCCTTCCATCTTCGTTTCATTTTCCAAGAGCAAACAACTTCCAGAGTTCACAAAAATCTAAATTATGAATGGTTCAATTAATGAGTAAAATAAAAAGGGATATTGACATGGATAAATACAGATAAAGAGAATTTACCCATGTAAGTAGGAAGACTCAAAATTGTCTACAAAGTTACTACAAAGTAACTGCAGCATTATGACAGAGTACTGGAGTATGTTCTCCATTTTTCTGGCAGCAGTCGTAAGAGGTACAGACTAACCACACAATTCACTTCAAGTGCCCTGACAGTACAGATATGAATACCACCAAATCTATCACAATAATATTACAACAGAAGTAATATGCATATAAGAACATACAAAAGATAATATATCCAGAAATAATATTTAACCTAGTTTGATTTATCTCATTAAAACTCTAAAAAGAAGTACCCATTCCATAAGCCTATAAAGAAAAGCAAATTGATTCCTTGAGATAAATTAATGGCATTCTTTTCTCTAGTAATAAAAGAAGATGAAAAGCTTATTCCTCTATACAGACAAAGTACAAAACAATAAATAATGAGGCTGCATGAAAATTATTTTCTTTTCTCTTTCATATTCTGCTTTGGGAAAATAAGCAAGCCAAAGAATCATAAACTTCCCTTATGCTGGCTAATTTTATTCCTCATCATTCCAGTTGCCATTTCATTCACCAGTTCACATACGAATCCAGTGATTTTGAGGAAGGATGAACACAGCTATACAGTGTATTTGAGATTAAGGTGCACCAGGACAAAGTCACCAGGACTTTGTTTTTTGGCACTGAATCTTCCCTTCCACAACCGATACATATTTGGATTACATATCAAAGACCCTCACAGAAGCATCTGACAGAACAAAGTTGGACATCATCCATGTTAAGCTCCCACCTCTTTCTTTTTTCCCCCCATCTTCTCTTCCTCCCAAGTTTTTGGCAATAAATGGGACCTGAGCTTACCATAGATGCTGTTCAATCAGAACACTTGGAATTAATTTGAAACTCTCAGTGACAAGTAGAGAACACTACTTCTGTATAATTAATATAAACATCTCACTTTTGGACAGCAAAACAGAAATAGAAAGTGCTTTTCTGCCCTAAATGTGACAACCACTCTGGGGGCCTTCCCTGTCTCAGAGGACAAAAGTCAACAGAATTAGGGGAGGGCACCAAGTGTTCCTTTACATCACACATATACACAACATTAACCTGAATTTGATACAGTTAAACCCACACAGTTCTCACCCAAACAGTAAGTTACTAGCCACTGTTCATCATCCATTTTCAGCACCAATAGCTAGGGAAAAAAAAAAATCATTAACCATTCTGGCCAAGAGAGAATCTTCTATGGCAGACTCTCATTTTGTTGCCACAGGCTCCCTCCTCAACTGCTCTGCCATCTGCCAGGCAGCAGCCAAAAGAACAGAAACTGCTTCATCACATTAGACTCTCTTGATTTGCTACTCCTCAACCCATTCATCACAGGGAATGCAGCTCAGGAATTAACTCACTCATTTAAAATAGTTTGCTTCTGGTTGGCTTTATTCTTGCACGCAACTTGCTCTGAATTCAAGATGGTACTGTTGCTGTTCTACATGAATGTTAACTTTGCAGGTGTAAATGAGGTCTTTTAATTGTATTATTTTTAATAATAAATGTTAACTTTGCAGGTGTAAATGAGGTCTTTTAATTGTATTATTTTTAATAATAAAATGTGAAATATCATTAATAAAAAGATAATAAATAAGGATATCTGAAAGAATTCCACAGGGTCAGTTTTCTGATTGCTCTGGTGTGGATTTTTCAGGAGTGTTGGTTTTAAAAATTCGAGTAAAGTTAAAGGCTTGCTCTTAGTTTAGTAACTTTAAAATACCAGCCAAATTAAAAATTTAAAAGTAACCTACAATTCTGTATTAAAAGTGTACACCAAAATGCATTGAAGTATATGGGACTATCCATACGTTTTTCTTTATCTCTGTTGCACAGACCAAAACAGACAATGTATTTTTTAGCAAAAATTTATCCTTCCCTCGTCAGTAAATCAATTTACTCTTTGTTTTGCACACTAGTAAACATACAGAAGGCCCAGCTGAGCTAGCACTATAAATAAGGCTCTATCTAGACAGAACACATTACCTCTCTTTTGGAGGTTCACTTCTAGACCTTGATGAAGCTTGCTTTTGGTCCGGGCCCATGGCTGGCTGCGATACTTCTGCTCCTTTCCTACGGTCAGGCTGCACACTGGAAGAAGAGATTTCCTGTGATGAGGCAGCTGCTGTACTTAAGGGAGTCTGTGACCTCGATCTCTCTTGAAGCCTTGCTTTCTTTTCCCTGGGTGCATCCGAGCTCGTGCCAGTCGCCGTATCACTGAGCGTTCCGTCCTGACTGGGCGAGGGCTGCGGTCCACTTCCAAAAAACCACGCTCCAGATTTCGTTAGGATTTCTTGTTGCTTTCGACATAAATTGCATACCCACATAACCTAGTTGAAGACAACAAGAAGAGTCAGTGCAGCTACCTCCCAGAGCCTGAAATGCATGCTCACTACCACAGAGCAGGTACTGCCTCTCGCTCTCTGAACTAGTGAGGCCAGTGCTCATGACAGGACCCAGAACATGCTTCTCCACTGGCTAGAGCCAAGCATCCTACAGGCACATGCTATGCGAGCTTCTCCAAAATGTGTTGTCAATATACATCAGTCCTACCTGTGGCAATCCTCCCTCAGCCCAGCCCTGGCTCCCCTCTGAACAGACACCAACAACACGGGGGGGGAATGGATGCAGCTTGGTGTGGGGTGGGTTGTGTTCACTGCTATGGATCACTGTCAGCACAGACAAGCTCACCCCACCCTAAACAGGACTTGTACCTCGGGGGGCAGAGTCCTGCCCAGCTAACTCCCAACTCCCCTGGCCACAGAAAATTGACACAGTATTTCCCTTAAATTAAATTCTCTCACATAACATAACTCAACATTATCCTGCAAATCAATTCAGCATGTACTGTGCATGGTTTTAGCTACACCTACAGCAACCACTTACCGGAGGTCTAAAGTAAGACCTAAAGAAATCTACGAATAGAAAACTAAATACAGCAATGAAAAGAATGCAGAAGTACCATATTTTGTACTATTTGGAAAATATCATAATTATCTCTGTAAGTTATAGCTGTAAATAATAAATAAACAAACATGTGTCCCTATAAATCACAACTAAGCTGTGTACATAGACAGTGGGGCTTAGAATTTTTTTTTTTTAAATTGGGGGTGTTAATTCCTTACACAGAGATATACAGGAGAACACATTAAAGCCAGACTCTATGTTTCAAATCTATATACAGTACAGACAGTCATATGCACAGGAGCAACTCACCAGACAAAAATAAAAGGTTAATCAAGACTAAAGTATGCGAAAATTTAAGAAAAAATTGAGACAAAGACAAAATCAGTTTTCAGAAAGAAGAATAAAATAGGCAAAATGCATGAAGGATATACAAGAGAGATAATTTTTTTCACAAACAAAGATAGAGATGAGAGGAAACAAAACTGATAATTATTAAGGAAAATTGTAAAGAAAATATATTAATTTAATACGGAAAGAATATAAGAATGGGTACAATTGTAATGAGGGTAAGAATGATGAAAAAAGTTGGAAGGAAAAATATGCTTAAATTATTTTGTGCAAATACAGGAATGATGCAACAGTCACATAATGATATAGTGCTTAAAATTAAAAAGAAGAGGGGAAAAAAACACTTCATGGAAGAAATTCCAACAGGACAAAGCTCTGGTACTGAGCTCCTTTACTCTCTGGCCTGGGGAGGAAGTGCATGGCTTACAGGGCACAATGAAAACTTTAGGCATTTTACATTTTTAAAATAATTAAGATTTATTTAAAACACCCTAGAATTGACTATCTTTTTAGGTCTGAAAACTACATCAGAACTTCCAAATGCATAGTTTTACCAAACCACAGAGAGAAGACATCCAACTCTTTACCCTGTGTCTGGATTGTACCTTTATCAAAAGGTGATTGTTATATTTCTTCTATTTAAGAAGGATAATAGAGTATCTACTAATATATTAATTAAAAAACCTCCAGCCTTAATCAAAAGCTACAGTTATTCCAACAGGGACACAAACATATATTATGATAAAAACAAATACACTCAGTAAGGTAATAGAAACAGCAATTTTGAAAAAAATAAATGCTAGATCCTAAACAAAAAAAAAAATCCCTTGATTCCAAAATGTCTAAATACCTTCATCTAGTATACCTCAAAAATCAGCAATTCAGTTTATTAAACTATCTGTTCTAAACAGAACAGATTTTAGCCTGTTTATCAGATTATTATTACAGGTATTAAAAAAAAAACAGCAAGGCTAAAAGGTAAAAAATCCACATTTTAAAATGCTTTCATAGAATCTGCCACCATTGTGAGCTCATTAGACAGCAAGAGTGCGCATGCAAATGTGTCTATGTATAAAATCTATGTCAGTGCTATAAATCAAAGTCAGTAACAAAAAATGTCATTACCTGTATTTTCTCAGTTTCCAAGAAAAGTTGAAAAAATCGTTAATAAATTAATCAACTAGAGTTTGTTTAAAGGAAGAATAAGGAATACTAAAGTAAAATTTAATTATTCTGATTAAATTACATATGTGTGTATGCATGTAAGCCCATTTAAATCCATAAAAATGGTAACATACATCCTTTACAATTTAATGTAGTCAATAATTTAAACTATGTATAAAGTATGTAACAAACTTCAAGAAAATACTGTTAATTTACATAAACACCTTTGATACTGTAATTAATTTTATGCAAAATACTATGAGATACAAACAAATAGAAATAACTAATGCACAAATAGACACCAAAAAATACAGAATACTGAAAGAAGAAATACTAGACAAGTAAATACAAACCCATTTTCTTACAGCTGCCTTTAAACTCTGCGTCTTGGACACAATAAATACCAATTACCATAGATTACACATGTAGAAAATCTGTGTTATACTCACATAGAAGCTATACTACCATCTCTGTTTAGGAATCTCTTTAGGAATTAAAAAATGCTACAGTTGCCTTGAGATATATTCGGTCCAATAGGAAAAATAATAAAAGCTTTACTTTAAGAGGGAAAAAAAATCAAAACTTGAGGTGACAGAAGAGTTTCAGTGACAAAACTGTATATTGAAAAACATTTTTAGAGAAGTATGTGGAGCAAGCAATTTAACAGCATGCAGGAATTATATCCTGATTGAATATACTGGGATGTGGTCCAAACTAATCTAAACTAAAGCAGGTCTGTGTAATAACTTATCTTAACAATCCACAGATGTTAGGCAACCAAACAAATGCTCTGATGAAGGATTACAGTTCTCTAATGTGGCTTCTGGACCTCCACGCGATGCATCAGTAAAATGAAGAGTGTTAGACAATTTTACTCTGGCCTGTCACTTCAAAAATAGTTTCTGTTTACTCTGCTCTGGACAGTGAGCTCTGATGCAGTGCTACATGAAGTCATTCAAGACATCCAGAGTCTGGTTTTTGTCTCTGGGTTTGTTTCTGGTTTATTGCATCCTTGCATATGTCAGTGCAATTCCACACATGAAGCTATTAAAGAGAACCAATAGAAGGGTGTTCTTCATTCAAAGTGTTCATATGCATGGCTCTGGAAAAAAGTGCATTTTCATAGCATAGCAAAGGGTTCTGGGCTTTATGGCTACATAACAAAAAAAAGAAACAGTGGCACACACAGGACTCAGCAGAGGTGGGACAACAGTTCCCACACAGATTCACGTGGAAACTTTACAGGCTGCGTGAAAACATGCTAGAAGGATCCCATGCTTGCCTTCATGTGGAATACAGAGTATTTCATTCACAGAAAGAATATTCCTCAAACTTACTCTTACAGGTACTGTTGAATGTGATCCACAATGAGGACGAACAGTATTCCTGTACTAACACAACATGAAATTCCAACTTGAAAGAGCCCATAGTAAGTAATATATACAACTATACACACAGAAAAAGCATTTTCAGTTACAAAAATAATTCTTCCTAATTACATATTTCAAACCTGCATTTTATAATGGAGAAAAAAGGCTTTTTTTAAATTCAAATTTGGAAAGTTCCAAACATGCACTGGGAGACTAAAGTCACATTGTGGGGGGCACAAAAGTTATAACAAATTTGTGCGACACATGCCAGGCAAAACTCAAGACTGATGTCAGAGCAAGTTCCCCAAATCCTTCACCCAAGCCCAGATTCTGAGGAGGTTCCATAAGGAGCGCACTCCTTTATGTTTCATGAGTTTAGAAATGGCAATCCTACAGTTAGGCTGACTCCCATGCATCCTGCTTTGTCTCCATGCAACAAATCAGGCAACGAGTGTGCTAATAGAGCAGGCCACAAGCTATTCCTTACTGAACCTTCACACTATCTTAATTATTTCCCTTCTGAAGGGTGTATACACAACATTTTTTCAGGTTACCGATTCAGTTAACGTTCCTTCTACGCACTTTTAGAAGACACTAGTTATTTCAGACAGATCTAATTAGGCAGGCCCTCTTCGATGCCTGAGGCACCATTAGCTTCAGCAGAGCTCTGCCACCACCCTAAAAGTCATCTCTTGAATGTAAAAGCAAAGAAATGTTAACAATCAGCTCTTACAAAACTTTCATTCACAAAATTAAGTTAGATTCTGTATCACTTAATGTTTCCAAGATAACATAAAAACATGCAGCAAACCATGAAATTATTATAGTGTTGCATTTATCACTTTTGCTATATCAAAATGATTTCTGTAATAAAATCCTAGCTAAAGAGTCATGATTGCTTCACTTCATTAAAATATAAATAAATGAAGCTGAAAATCTACTTGAATACTTATATTAGTCCAAAATCTTAGTAAGTAAACAACTCTGCCTTTCTAATTACAGTGTGCTTGTGAGTCCAAGTTTCCATTAAATATATTTTTCAAAATTATACAGACAGCTGGGTTCATCCAATAGCTCCTGCTCAGCAAAAGGGAAGGTCTTCTCCCCAACTTCCACGTATCTTGTTTTCCTTTCTTCCTATCAGGGTTTGTCCTTTCCCTTTCTTGCTCGCAGTTTCCCCATGCCACATACTCCCTTGTATCCTATTGCTAGACTGCTAGGTTCTCCCAGGAGCCCCCTATATTTAAAAACATAGTAGAAATATATCTGTATTTCCTTAAACTGTTTTCATTCATTGTCACATCTACTTTTCCTCATGGAGGGAATGATGAGTAGTGAAATCACATGGCCAGAAATAGACATAAATGAGGATAAAGGGGATGTTTAGCCTACAGCACTGTCTCGCTGTCTCCCATTAAATTACATCTTGAAATTACACCAATACTAGCACACTAGACTTGCACAGAAATATTTTTCAGAACTGAAGCCAAATGACACAAAATAATGCGCATCTTTGGTAGGATCTCTGCTCGATTTCAAAGCAAGGTGGATCCATACAAATTGCTTCCTGGAGGTGTATCACAGAACACCCCAACTCCCTGGAAAAATTTATAAGAAAGTTCTAAGGGCAGAAGACCAAGAATGTGCCTTGTGTCCGTTTATTCACACTGATACTCTAAAACCTAGGAACAGTCCCAGATTAGGTTTAATTTGTTAGCAAAGAAGTACTGTGAGTCTAGGTCCTGATTTTTCTGAAGTCTCTGCTCTAGACTGAAGGATTCAAAAGGCCATGCAATCCTCCACAGTCCACCCCTCCCAGCAGGCAGAGGACCACTTTGCCCATGCTGGTGGTCATCAGACATACAGGGCTCACCCCTTTCAGGACAGTGACATTAAAGCCATTTTAGTACTCTCTGTTCATCCATTTCTGTGCATAGCAGATTTTCTTCAGAACTTAGGTTTTCAACTTGATATTTTTATTCCAGTTGGCAAGAAAAGGAAGATTTTGCAGACAGCTGATTGGGTTCTTCTCCCTTTTCTGCCCACACCCTACAATAATGTATTACCCCACTGGACAAATGCAATAAAATTTTGCACAGGCAGGGAAGTTTTCAAGTGATTATATTCTTAAAAGTTACATGAAACAGGTAGTTCTATAAAAACACTGTAAATATCTCATTAGTGCAATCTTTTTTTGGCATCACAGAATCAACATGGCCACTCAGCCACAAGAGATGTTCATAGCAATGGGGCTGCACTGCTTACAGAACTGTCACCATAAAGCCTGTGGTGCCATTTACAAGATTGACAGAGCTTCCTGGAGGGATGTTTAGAAGTCTGCCTTACCAGAATTTTCCACTTGCACTAGACACTGCACTTCCTACTCTTTTTCTGCTTGCCTTTCACAGTTAACTAAGATGTTACCTTTTCAAATGAGATTCCATGTGTGTACAAATAAAGATTTGAGTAAGATACCTAAATTTTTTTTTGTCTACAAAAAATTACTACAGGCATGTCAGGTATTTAAGTTTCCAGCCAAAGAGAATCCACTCACTTTCAAGCAGAAACAGCAAAATAAAATTAAATCCTTTGTCTAACGATTGACCAGTGCCATTAACAGTAAGTCAGCATATCCCACCTTGCTGACACAGGAGTTAGGTCGCATCTGCCAGCCATATGTACGTGTCTTATGTATATAGGGCATCACAAATGGCATCAGATGCCCACTTTTAGGCAACTGAGCACACAGCTCATGTAATGGTCCTAATCTCATTCCTGGTCTAAGTTTCTAAACCCATGGCTACAAACTGCCTATAGGAGGCGGAAAAGAAGCAGTGGAGCAATGATCCAAGGAGTTAAAATCAAAAGGGTATTTCATGCTAGTTTTGTTGACACTGCTGTTTGCAACAGTGTTACTAGTCATTTAAAGATAAAAATAAAACCAAAAAAAGTTACTTTCTTCACACACCCTTCTGACAAAATCTCTCAGCTACTGCTGCCAATCTTCCAGAAAGCTGCCAACAACTCACACAAAACTTAAACATTATCTAGAATTATCCTGCAGCAAACTGAGTGTTGGAAGTCAAACACTCAGGCAACTATAAAGTAACAATATGAAATATCAGCTCTAAAACAGCACACAGCCAAGTTCCAAACACTATTGCAATGTACTTCTCGGAGAATATCTTTGGAGTTCAAGGAAGAAAGCAAAATCACTAGTGGTGAAGGCAACAGTTTTGTCTAAAAATTCACAGCAGCACATTTACATACAGTGATTTGAAATACTCTTCTCCTGCAAGTTCTTTTCTAAATCTGCTACACAAATAAACAAGTTAATACACACTACTAAAATATACCACAAAAAACTGCTTTGTCATAGTTACAGCTGTGATCTCTACAGCAAAGCTACAGCTTTGGTCTCACTCCTTCCTTATAGATTAGTTTCTTTTTCAACTTTATTTCTCTTGCCTGGATTTCCTTCAGTTTCTTCTGATAATATAGTAGCCATGAATTGCTAGAAACATTTTCTGTAACATCAATCTCCGTTTTTCATAGACCATTAAGCTACCCTAAAAATCATTGTCTCATAGATAATTTTTGTGTATTCTTCTAATATTCTAAAAAAAAGACATTATAAATTTTGTATATCTATTTGAACATTTGATGATCCACAGAAGGTGTGTATTCCTCTTAATCCCTTCATGTTTTCCATAGTTGTAGATACACACAGAACACAGATTTTTTTTTTTTAAATTATAGAAATCTAACAAAATAAAGTAAATGGCATGAAACAGCTTTACATTCAGGACTGACAGAAAGTTTTAGCAACCATTCACAAAACAGAGAGAACTCACCAGAAGCTTTCCACTCCATTTATCCACTTATTTATTTACAAACTGCAGTAAAAATATAGAAATGCTCTAAACAAGACTGTCTTAATAGTGGATGGGTGTGTACATCATTTCTGTGGGAGCTTGCACTACAACACCACTATTTATAATTTTATANTCATGGAAAGGGCAGTGAGTGGGTCAACTGGTGCAGGTCACAAAGGAATTGATAAGCATGAACTAAATTCTTATTTTGTATTCTTAAACATACACAAAAAATATTAAAAATAGAGTTATAGACACTCCATCCTTGGAGACATTCAAAACCCAAAAGGACGCAATCCTGGCAACCTGATCTACTTGGGCCTGCTCTAAGCAAGGATTTGGACTAGATGATATCCAGAGGCACCTTCAAACATCAACAACTCTGTGATTCTCTGCAGAATAAAGCACTGTGAAATGGCCTTATTGTTCTTCAACTCTGTTACATACTTTACTGATATAAGGTCTATCTCTTTTTTGTCTCACTAGCTACACAGGTTTCTGCCCTAAAGCAAACTATACATAAAACCTGAAGTTCTGAGTGGAGAGGCACAGTACTCACATGAGGGACTATGGAAAGCCCATAGCATGTTGAACCATTTTCTTCCAGGAGTATATACCATGATGCATGAACACAGCTATGAACATAGCTACTTCCTCAGCTATTCAAGAGCTTAAGATTGTTTCTACCAAAAGCTGGTGGAGTGACTGAGTGCTTGAAAACTTCCAGTATGATTTAGTGAGAACCAAGCTGTCTCATATTTATAGCATATATGTGTCTGCGTATATATATATATATATGTATATGTCTGTGTGTAAATATATATATGTGTGTGTATATGTGTATATATATACACACACATATATATGCATCTCCAGAGATTTCACAGATTAGGTCTCTATTCTGTATTGAAGCAAGGTGTGAACAGCTGATGGCATCCCCTCTAGGTTTGAGAGGCTGTCTGCCTAAAACAGTATTTACAGTTCCCAATCTGTACAATGCATATCCCTGTTGAGTTAGTCAGAAGAACATACTGGCCTTGACAGACACCAGGAGCAAGGGGTCACCAGGAGATCTGTTCTGTGCACCTCTGTCTGCAGAGGCAAGTCAGGGGAAAGAAAAAGGGACACAGGAAACAAGCAAAGCTTACAGACACTGCTTAGATCCATAGGGAGAGACAGTGGAGCTGAGACTAACAGAGAACTATGAACACGTGATGCAAAAATTCAGAGCTGTGAGGAAGAGGAGGAAGCTGTGTAAATAGGGATAGAAGGCAAAACAGACTGGATGGCAGTACAGGAACTCTCCTAGTGGGAATGAACTGAATATACACCAGAGTGACAATCATGTTAGGACAGTAACAACTGGCCAAGGGAACACAAGGGAGCATGTGCAGCACATTCAGATCTGTCAGTTCAAATGAATGCCAAAAATCCCGTCGGGAAGAACAAAATGGGAGAAGAAATAGCATACTTCAGACATATTGCAGGATCATCTCACTGCAGGGATTTCTGCCATGCAGCTTGACAGAAATCTTCTCTGATCACTTGGATTGATCATCTTTCCACTCACAGAGAATCACAGTTTATGACTATGAGCTCTGCTTAGACAGAATTTCCCTCTGTTTCTCACCAACTCCTATGCTGGGAAGTTCTGGCTGCTGAGTTTTGCTCAGAGCTCCCACACTCCCAAATCCACAAAACGCCTAGAATAAGGCTGCCAGAGCCTTGCAACCAGACTGTGAAATTAGGCATCTAATTTGTGAGTGATATAGTGAGGAGAAGCGTGGCACCATGCACATTCTTCCTCCAGTGCCTGGGCATCTCCCCACACAGCCCTGGCTCACTACCACTGTCTGGGACAGTCCTCCTGAATCTGAGCATAAAGATGTGAAATGGTCTCATTTCAGAATTTTTTCTGACTTCTCATACAGAAGTTTTTTTACACCATATACAGATACAGTACTAAACATAATCTGGATAAACCTGGAAATGTAAACTTAAACGAAATCATTACAAACCTCCACCAGTTTGATCTTGCATATTTGAACTTTTCTTAAGCAAACAAAAGAAAGTTTCCAGAGAAGGAAAATATATTCTCAGTGAAAGAGTAAAATTCACAAACAATTGTGCATTATTTTCTTACTATTTAGTTTTCAGAACTTAAAAAAAAAAAAAAAAAAAAAAAAAAGCACCATGGTAAATTTAGCTGGACAGAACTTTTCACACTTGGGGATTTTTAAGCACCATATGGTACCTTTAGGATTTTACAACAATTACTACTGCCCAGTAAGGGTTTTGACAAAGCACCAAATAGGATTATTCCCTACACGTGTTATATATATTCATGTCTCACCATCTATCCAA
Organism: Climacteris rufus; assembly: GCA_013398175.1. Taxonomy (NCBI): domain Eukaryota; kingdom Metazoa; phylum Chordata; class Aves; order Passeriformes; family Climacteridae; genus Climacteris; species Climacteris rufus. The sequence goes on along the minus strand of VZRZ01005515.1, from coordinate 351,274 downwards.
GATTGACTCTTAAGTTTGTAGCTTTCTTTGCACAATTAGAAATACTTAAGCCTGACCTTTTGTTATGAATGTAAATGCATGGAATGTTTATAATTACTGAAGACAGATTCTTCCCACTGATATCATCACAGCAACTTCTTGTATGTTTAAAACAGCTACATTTAAAACAAACATACACTTTGTTAGTGCAACATTCTACCTTCCACAGGTAGATCTGCTCTTCTAAAAAAGCTACCAGACTCTCCTGAGGAACCATAACGTAAGTGTTGGCTCAATATCTGATTTGCAGTTACTCCCTTACCAGTAGGGTGACACAGGGGTTTTTTTTGGCTTTGTGTTGTTTGGGGGATTTTTAAATTTCATCTTTGTTGATCCTACCTTCTGAGATGTCCATGGTCCTTTCTTTTAATTCTCCCACCTCTCGCTCCAGGTGCAGAGTCTGAGGCTAAGTTGGTTAAGTCTGTGCTATCTGTGCTATCAAGCTCGAGCACAAAGGAATCTCAGTAAATCTGGGATGGAAGATTTGAGGAGGGGAAGAGAGAATATCAGTGTTCTATAACAAATTTGAGTGGATATTTCAAATTTATTAAAAAAAAAAAAACTGGGGAAAGCAATTTTTTGGTAAGGAAAAGTGTAGAGTTTTAGGAAAGCAAAGACTATGGGAGACTGAGAAAAGGTTAAACAACTGTGAGTTTGAATATGAAAGATTTAAAAGACAAGGAAAAGGAAAATGGGGCAGGAAAATGCAGAAGGAGTTTTGTGCCAGTATAAGAATATTACAATTTTTAACTGAGCTAAACAGCACATTGTTGTCAGCCGATTTACAGACTATATCCAGTATTATTATCAGAGGTTTACTGTTCTGAATACTACTGGCAGACCACACAGGGAAAAGGGGAAGTTTCAATAAGGTAAGATGATGTAAAGCAGTGCAGAACAATACACTTAAAAATTCAAACAGTAATGATATTTCATTATCCGATGAAGCTATTGTTACAAAAACAGGTTAAAATTTGAGATCAGAACTTTGCTAGATGATGAGAATCATTCTGATCTTCTGCACTTACCTGTATATTCTCATATATCTAACGAGGCTTTCTATTTCCTAAACAAATCAAAGGCATACAGTGCAGTGACGACTTAAGGCTATGCGGGGAAGAGGCAACAGCTAAGGATATTCTGTCTCTTTATTGCCAGAAATAGAGGGATGCCTACTCCATGGTAGTGCAATTATAGGGATCATGAGATGGACTTGTGCTCACATGCCTGTTCAACAGAAACAAGCAATCTTTTTCATCAGGTAAGGGTTTTGTATGCTGCAGGTTCCTCTGTGTGTCAGGAGCTAAAAGAAACTTAATAGCCAGCTAGATCCATTACATAAATGAAAGGGAACCATGTCAGCAACTAAGTAGAGAACTTTCTTATTCCCTGCTTGTCAGAAGGTAGCTTTGCCATCTCAACACCTTCCAGAGCTGGTGAGGTCCATCTACTGTTACCCAAACTTGAATCACCTTTCCTGCCTACAGATATTCGCTGCTCAGTATTCAACCATATTTGAAGTAGCTGAACACTAAACACAAACATGGAGTTTGCAGGAAGCAGGACTACCTCTGATCATGTAGTACATCTAGGAAAAATAACTTTCAGATACATCAGCTTTCTGCTTGATTCAAAGACTGTGACCATTATGTGAACTGAAAAGATAATTTTTAGCAAGCTGTGTAATAAACATTCTATGCACAGTACTGTTCCTCTGAGTTTTTATTTGATCCCTGCATGTTCTTGTGAATCCATCTTTGAGCTTTTTTTAAAATTTATATTATGTAATATAGCCAGCAGAATGATCTCAGCCAAACAAATCAACTTGGGTCATTTAAATCCAAAACAGACATAACAGACAAATCAGACAATACCACCCTCATCCACAGCCACAGGGTTTCTATAATTTGAGTTTAATCATTCCTTTGTATTTCTTTCTAGTTTATTATCAATTTTAACTTTACACTGAAATCAGGTCAGTAGACTACATATTAATAAGTTTAGTACTGTTTTATTCTGGTTGTCTCTGTAAGTTTTAGGTGATTATACTAAAACCAGCCGTTTATCCCAGCTTAAATACGACTGGTTTACTGGAGGTCAGACTCTTCTGGCCCTGTTTTCTTTAATAACTTCCTTTAACCACTTCAGTTCTTTAGACAAAAGAATACAGGGAAGGAGGAAGACTTGTGAGAAGAGGTGGCCAAGAAAAACAAATGTCCAAAAGGACATGGACAAACACCTAGAGAGGTTCAAAGTAGGGTGAAAGGAAAAGGTAGAGAGGCAACAACAAGTTGAGGAAAAAATGCGAGAGAAGGACAATAGGCAGAAAGTAGGACAAATATCAGGAATTATGAGAAAACTAGTGTGCTGGAAAAGCAACAAAATTGGATTGTCTTGTTATCACATAGCAAAAGTTATTGCATTTGGAACAGAGACGACACAGACAAATAAAACTTAATTCAGAAAAAAAACCTCTAATTCCTTTCCTCGGTTTGGTTTTTTTTTCTTTGGGTTTAGGATTTTTTTCTTCAGAAAAGAAAGAAGGCATTTGGGGATTCAGGGTTGTCTTTCTCTTTTGAGAAAAATGCAAGCTTTACATCTCTTCAGGCATAACCAGCATAAGACATTACCAAGCCTATACACACACACACTCGTGCACTACGACAAACCACCTACAAATGAGCTTACCAGGACTCAGTGCACAGCAGAAAACAGCGGCAGATTGCATGTGAGACACTAAAGCTCTAAATGCAAACAAAGCACGTCCAGCAGCTTTTGTAATAATCATGTGGCATTGCAGCCTTTTATTTGCAAATCCTTCACTTTTTTCCTCCTGACTATTTTAAAGAAACACACTATTCTGAAGTTTAACATTCAACCACTGGAAGTGACCTCTTTTTCCTTTTTTTTTTTGCCCTGAGCACTGGTGATAAGAATATTGCTACCCTTACAAGAATGTGCTGCTTGCAGACTATGACAGAAAAGTTTAAGAGCTGTACTGAATGCCATCCTCTGCATGTCAGACTATAGTACCAAGTCCTCTGTATAATTTTGAGGGATGTCTTTCAAATTAAATCAAAGCAAAAGTGATTCTTCAGTTTGTAAATCTCCACACGTTTATTTCTCATCCTCTCTACTATATGGTTAGATTTAAGCATTTTGTTTAAAAGAGTTGCTGAGACTATGCTATGCCACTTGGTGTGCAAGCACAAGGAACTTTTCTTTTTGAAAAATATATGGTATTTGCTATACTTAGCCATCCAAAATGTTTATTATACAGAAGTCTAAGAATTGCTGTATAGTACATTAATCTTGGACAATGCTCTCTTTCCTTGCTCTTTGAAGCACAGGAATCTAAGTTCTTTGCATTCATTTAATACAATAATATGTGTTATTTAAATTGAAAAAGGAAATTACAGGGTAGTCAAAGTCAACCATCCAGAAAGCTATCAGAAAAAAAGAAGGAAAAATGATTGAGTACATACCTTTCAGCTATTCAGTAAGATAAACTGCTAAGAAATAGTAATTACTGTTAAAATATATGTTGGACAGATTATATACTTAAAATGACAAAAAAATAAAACCAAAAATAGAAGCAAGGAAGAAAAGGTGATTTTCTTAGCTCATAAATATTGTGGTAGTTACATTAATAACATATAGAGATTTTAGTTGGCAATGATCAGCTAAGGAAACAGCAAAACACAGATTGCTACCAAACAAACCTAAGGCCTTAACTGAGTGAAAGGGCAAAGGGCACCCTATGTCAGACAAGTTTTTAGAAAACAGCCAACTTACAAGTAATATAAGGTGTTGCACATCAGGAAGCTCTTCTTGTCACAATTTAGCACTTCTAAAAAGGTGGCTTTTAAAAGTAAATGTGAAAGTAGTTAAACCCCAAGTGTGAGCCTTCTGGGGCTAAAATAGAAGGACAGTCATTTTATGTTGATGGTCATTTACAATAAGCTCTGTGATCATCATGTAACTCATTTTTGCCCGCTTGGTGTATATAAAGTTGCTTTTGTATTATTCTAATGTATTACACAAGGTATAAGGTAACAGTGGGATGCTAAGTGCAGCATTATCATCTACTAAATTAATATTTAATTTTAAATTCACTTATAATGGAAATAAAGCCTGTAAGCAACACTGCCTCAAAATTTTCCATAATACAGTTTCAAAATTTGCTTGTAATCAGAAAAATTAACAGAAGTTGAGAACAAAATAAGAAATGAAAGCGAGTAAGGATGATGTCAACCCATGTGCCACTGATTGCATAAAGGATCTTGGACTTTTAAGAAAGGATAGAAAATTTAAAAAATAAAAAGAAAAAAGGAAAGTCTTCCAAGGTAATGTTTAAAAAAACCTGCATCTCTTACCCTGAAAACAAGCTATTGTTTCATGCATCAAATCCAAGGATTAAATCTACTCAGTTCACTGAAGACAGCAGTAACTACAGGTATTTATGGCCAAAGAAAAGGAAATGATTAAGTAGAACATGGCAAGCTGATGCCATGACATGCAGAGCTACAAAAGGAAATGGCTAAGAAAGAAAGAAAGAGAAAATAGCCTGAGGAGACAAGGCAGACTGCAGAGGCCAAGGCTGAAGCCATGTGGGATGAAGGTGCCCCAACGCTGGCAGCAGCAGAGCTGCAGGGAGCCATGGGCTACTCCGTGCCAGACACGGCCGCTTCCAGAGGCTCCAACACACCCACTGCTGGACATGGCTGAGCCCATGGGCCGCTTCCAGAGGCTCCAACACACCCACTGCTGGACATGGCTGAGAGCACGGGCCGGTTCAAGGCTCTCCAACACNGGCTGAGCCCATGGGCTGATTCCAGAGGCTCCAACACACCCACTGCTGGACATGGCTGAGCCCATGGGCCGCTTCCAGAGGCTCCAACACACCCACTGCTGGACATGGCTGAGCCCATGGGCCGCTTCCAGAGGCTCCAACACACCCACTACTGGACATGGCTGAGCCCATGGGCTGATTCCAGAGGCTCCAACACACCCACTGCTGGACATGGCTGAGCCCATGGCCAAGGCAGGAGGGCCTCAAGGGAACTGTGTGTAAGAAAGGCAAAAACACAACAAAGGCAGTGAGGAGTGAGGGGGAAGTGTGGGAACCAGCCTTGCCAGCCCCGAGGTGAGGGAAGGAAGAGGGGAGGAAGAACTGCAGTCCCCTGAGCATGGATTCCCCTGTATCCTGTAGAAAAGACCATGCTGGAACAGGTTTTCCTGACGGACAGTGTGGCTCCTGAAGAATCCACATGGGAGCAGGTATTTTTCCTGAAAGACTGCAGCCCATGGAGGACCCCAGGCTGGAGGAGGAAGGAGCGACAGAGAGGAGCTATTATGGACTAGTCCCAGTCCCATTCCTGATGCTCCTGCTCCTGTGCCACACCGCGGGATGAAGCAGAGTAGTCAGGAATGAAGGAGTAAAGTTGAGACTGGGAAGAAATGAGGAGCGGGGAGGTATTTTAGGTTTTGTCTTTGCTTCTCACCATTCAACTCTATTTTAGTTGGCAGTAAATTAAATTAATCTTTGCCAAGTCGAGTACATTTTAACTGTGGTGATAGACGGTGAACCAACTCCCTGTTTTTATGTCAGCCCATGAGCTCTTCCATCTTATTTTCTCTCATCATCCTGCTGGAGCATCTAGCAGTGAGCCAAGGTCAATCCACCACAGAAACTTCTCTAACAACATTTACAAAATGAAGAAACATGTAAATTTTGTATTTGTGAAACAAGCTGCATAATAGTTTTACAAATGACTGAAAGCCTATCTACAGTCCTTGGAATCTCACAGTTTCTCCCCATAGTCTTCAATGGGAAAAAAATGATCACCTGTCAGCATTTCAGCAGCAGGCCAGATAGATTTAACAGACTTCTTAACAAAACTTAACTTAGTCATGAACTTCTACCTCAAGGGACTTAAAAATCAAGTTATTTTTCATGTAATTACAGTCACTGAAACATTAATTTCTATTTATCATTGAATCTTGCTAATAGAGGCCCAGATCTGTCAAGCTTTCAACCCTCTTTCCAACGGATTTAGGAACGTTATCTGGAGAGAACTGTACCTAGCAGTATGCAACAGATGCTGAGACTTTAAAAAGCTTTTGCTGCGGTAACTTTTGATAGTGTACATCTCTCTGGCCTTACAAAAGGAGCACAGTTTCTGAGAAACACATACTATATTAGAACAAGACTGCCTGCAAAACCTGCCTGAAACCTGTGTAGCTTGAAGCATTAGGCTTGCTCCTTGATTTGGCTGCATGGCCAGCTGCACCTGTCCTTTGTATTCCAAATCTGTCTGTCACCTTCTTTTTACAAAAAGAAGCAGTTTCTCCTAAGTCAACTAGACCACCTTAGTTTCTCTCCAATCACCACCTTACCCTCAAGAAAGCTAAAGAATTCTATCCTTGATTAAAGCCTTTAAATCCCTTAGCTGACATGATCTTTATGTAGCTGAACTATACCATTCTCATTATCTGAAGATTGTGTATAGTAAATTTTCAAGAAGAGTTTAGGACTGTCTCATTGCATGGCCATAGAATTAAAAAAAGATTTTGGTCTTCACAGGTCTATTAATTATACTCCAGAAATAAAAGAGAATTTACCAACACTAATAAGTATATCCTACATAAAACATTGAAAATTTAAGTGTAGTTTAGTACCATTTTCAGTAACATAACAACATTTTCTTGTCAGTGGCCATCTTTAACGAGGGGGCAAAACTATGCTGATGGATGCAAAGGTATTAGTTTTCATCATTTAACACATATTGCAGAGAGAAAAGTTACACTACCAGTATAAACATCCCAGCAACATACAAAGATTTCCTCCACTCACAACAACACAGCCACCATTTCCATGCTCATCTGTTTATAGCATCTGGCAACATCTGCTCATCTCTACGATTAATCTGTACTCCTCGGAAATACTCAACTTTTTAGAATTCAAGATCCTAAATAAGTTTCTCAAAACTCACCATTACAATGGTAAGAGACTATTATAGACTGTTTTTTTATGGACAAGTTAATTACAAATATAACAGATTATTGAGAAAATATAACAGATTATTGAGAAACTAACATTCAATTTCAAAGATTCTGTAAACCTGTTGCATGTAAGTTAGTTGATGGGTGTTCTGGAATACTGAAATTGCACAGTACATGATTAAACTTCAGCCTAAATAACATGCAGCTTTTTGGAAATCTCAATCTGGACTAAAAAAAATATTAGGTTTTATCTGCTCTTTAAGGAAATGCAGATTACATTTTGCCCAGATTTTCACTAAATCTCTTACCAGTCATTAAACAACTGGTAACAGATACGTTATACCATTTTATAAATACAGTTTTGGGGAGAGATTTGATTTCTCTCTGTAGGAAGACTGACTTGCAGATGGGTTCTTATATTATTGGAATTTGAAAAAACTCACAAAATACTACAGAATCATTTGCTACAGATTTGCTTGCTTGACACACACAGACTCACTTATTATGCTCAATAACATCATGTACCTCAGGTATCGGTATGGCAAACTATCCGAAGCCCTCACTAATTGCAGCACTGGAGATCTATAGCCAGAAGCATCCATCAGTGAAGTAAAATTGCAAAATGCTCCAGAATGCAAAATAAATAAAAACATAGATGGAAGTATCTTTTATCTAGGACATTGCATGGCTAAAAATACACCAAATTTTAATCCTGGATGAGGATTAAGGTTATTTATGATAAAAAAGAGAAATAGCAAGAGAGCACAGATTACATCTAGCCCTCATAATAGCTTTGTTCTCTTGAATTTTTTTTTCAGCTACTTGTTGGTTTCTCATAATGCATAATAGGTCATAAATGTTATCAAATCTCTGTTTGCAGCAAGATCTCTTTTTGGCTAAAATCTCTCTGGTTTGGGGATGACAATATAGCCCCAGAATTCAGTTTACTAAGGTCAGTTCTATTTAGCATTCCTATGTTATTTTGTTAACTACTTTAACTAAACAATTGGGCCTCAGCAGTGTACATAACTATGAAGATTTTAAATATTAGAAGTAATATTCAGTACAAAACCCCACATATCATGTTAAAAATCCCATCACATAAAAGAATATGAATACATGAATGAGGTCCACAATCATTCAAGCTGAAAGATACAAATTCCAAGAAATAAAATGATCAAGTAAATAATTAGTTGTGGTTAAGGGGCACACACTGGGCTGTCAAAACAGCCTGTACTTAAATGAGTGCACTTTCACATGCCTGGGAGCTGTCAGCTGATTTTGTTGTGACAGAGGTGTCCAGAGGCTGAACAAGGAAATCCAGTCAGTTCAGCTGCCAGAACCTAAAGTCTTCTAGGTGATGATGCATGATTAGCAGAAATATTCCACTTTATGGGATACTTTTACAAGAGGACTGTTCAAAGATGCCACAGCAGGGCAGTTTGAACTAAGGGACATGATGCTAGATTGATTGTCTTCTAGCAATAAAACCCAAGTATATCGAGGAAACAGACCACTGTTGAAAACACCAAAGGTGCATTGCTGAGATAAAAACAAGTCCCATCAGGAGCTGTCACAGGACAATTAACCCTGACTGAGCTCTGCCTGGACATCAGCAGTCAGCTCTGCTGGCACAATCTATGCCCTCAGGCATCCCCTAGAGGAACACACTTCTTCTAGCTTTCTGAGCCTAAAGATATCCCTGGACATCTCACGCATTTTTGCTCTTCAGTTCTCCCTCAATGTTTCTGAAGGAGGAAAAAAAAAAAGAAAACTGAAAGTGCCTCCAGTCTCTAAAGCTAAGCTTTTATTAGATTATCAGTCAGAAGAGATATCAAGGTTTCTTTCTTCTGGGTGAATTAAATGAAAGTTTAAATGGTATGAAATGTTTGCCTCACTGCTATGTCCTTGTAAAGTGATCCCTTCTCTTTAGCCCTCCACAGCAGTTTTACACTTCCAGATTATTTTTTTTTGCATCCCAACTGAAACTGGGAACAACAAAACAAAAAAACCACCTCCCTTGATTTGCCAATAGATGGCTCATTGTTATGTGGCTCTGCATTCAGAAACATAGGTGTTAATTTTGGATACATTCACCTGAAGCATTCAATAAATAGCTCAAAACTATGATATCCAGAGTTCTGCCTGACAGATGCCTCTTTGATTGATAGGCCACCTCTCACATGAACAAATGCTGGGTAAGTATACTTAACCATCTGATACTACACAAGTACACACATTACGTTTGTCAGCAGTAATAACAGCAATTCCACTTAACTTCTATTTTCAAAGAACTGCATAGCACAAATTCATTTCCAGAGATCAGAAGCATATTGGAAAAGTGGGTTACATCCAGATTCACCCCACTCTGTTGCAGATGGACTGCACAGGCTTCCCCATGGTTCTCCACCTAACATTGCAGATCAGTAATTTCAAAGCACTGTAAATCTATCCAGTGAAATTATCCTATTCCTTAACATGTTGATATAATAAATATATGCAAGCCAGGTTTCAGAGAAGCTAGACAGATTAAATTCACCTATACCAGTCACAGTCCCTGGACTAGCCACTTCATTATTCTGAACTTGGGTTTTTAATACTCCAAGTGACTTCTTTATAAACTGAAAAAAGGTAACTTGTAGTGCAACGAAGACAGCTAAATGTTATAGGAAAATATATTCCTAAATTTTAAATTGTCAAGATAATACTATGAAGATACTTTTTCTATATCTTCTTTATTAACATAGTGTATTTGCTCATCAGTTCTGTATTCCACAGCAGAAAAAATAATAGTATGTTTATTGTATATGATATATAGTGATGTAGAGATGTCTAATGATTCTGTTATTTCAGGAGTGCCAACAAGTAACACATTATTCCATTAGAGGAATGAAGATAACAGAAGTACAGTAAATACACAATACCTTGCAAATAAACTTTTTGGCTTAATTTGAAATGCCATAGGGCAAACTGAATTCAGAAACAACAACTGCAAATTTGGTGTGGCAATGAAAATTTTGCAGTTTTGGATTTTAAGATACCATAAAGGTAATAGTCTGATATTAATAGCAGTGAGATTGGATTTGCCTTGTTAGCAAGAGGTAACAAAAAATTCAAAGCAATTCATATAATCAATTAAAGGAGTTGAAAAAGTAGCACGTTGTGGAAAAGTAAGACACTTAAATGAGCCTAATACACTGAAAGGATGCAAGAACAGTTCCAAATAGGTATAGTGACCTCACAGCTGAAACTGCAGCTTGCTATCTACAGGTTTCACATGGATTTAAGGCTGAATTTGCTTTCTACTGATAGTAACATTACTGGAAACACACTGAAGTAATGGGAAACTGAAGGACCCACAAAGGTCCTCCAGGATCCTGGAGTGACTGTGCTTTGTAAATTATCATCTACACAGATCAATGTACACATATATCCTACCAGTAGCCAGCCAGCTCTATGCCCCAAAATATCTGGAAAACATATAAACCTGAAATATTTACCGTATAAGCCTTAAATATTTATAGGGCTCAGTATTTATGAGAATGTTAATAATGATTCAGCAATAACGATTTGTTTATAAGAACAAAAGGTTTCTATTACAAAAGAAAACCCTCATTAAAGAAGAAAGGCTCCATTTAAAATTACGATTTTAGTTGTATGCATCACTGTTATTGCAGCTATCTACAGAACTTTCTGATACCATAATTGCAAGCAAAAGCTGATCAAATACTATTAATACCTTTCCAATCTATCAGAATTAATTATACTACATTTTAGTAGAAATAAAATTTGATTTGATGCATACAAACATATCATTTTAGCAATTTTGTATTGGTTTATTTTTTCTAATAATTTTATAAAATTGTATACACATTTTGACTAGTCAGAGATGACCAGAATTGTGTCTGATTTAAACTGTTCATTTTTTCCTTTTACCTTACACCAGATATGCATACATTATCATATTAAATCTCTAAGGTCATACTTGTTCATTTTCAAAACGGCATGCACTGGATAGACAAGGATCAGAATCTACAATAAAGTTACAGTTTTCAGGATTAGGCTGATTATATTAAAATATATTAACACATCAAACAGAAAACATGCCTTTCTCATGATTTCTTAATATTGCATTGCACCAGTAGTATTTTCTTTCTTTATTATCCTCTTTCTTTTTAAGGTGCACTACAGACAAAAAAAAAAATCTCAGATTTCAATTGTTATAACTTATTTAATTGACTCATCTTTTCAATACATATCTGCAGTTGAAACTAATTAACTATAACTGTCTTCCTTTACACAAGGCCCTGAATCCCAGTTCTTTACTTACAGATATTTAGGTCATAGATGAATCATATCTGACAGAAAGGTGAACAAAAGTATCTCTATATTGTTGTATTTTCTGAAGCCAGAATTTATTTGAAAAGTGCAATAAAATCGTTTTCAGCAAAGTGAGATCTAAATACTAACTCGAAGTACACTTCTGGACAAAAACAAAAAAAAAAGAAGACTAATTTCAACATTTTGTATTATATCTTTGCAGTGAGACTGACTCAAGCCAGGTAGGAAGATGCTCCTCTTCAGTACTGATAGCATTATGACATCTGGGAAAGCAGCCTGTAGCACTGTGGAATTCAACAGTGATCTCCCACACCTCAGACAGTATCTGACCCAGTAGAATACACAATATTTCTGGGAGAACTACTGAAGGCTCTCCTGCTCCTCAGCTTTACATCTTCAACTTAATTGGACCAAACAGAATGTGAGATTGTGAGTGTTAAAATGATAAAAATACTACACTGAAAGCAATTAAAAGCTTAAAGTTGATCTGGTAGCTTTGGTTTTCCTTTCTCAAAAAATCATATTTGTTAGTGCTCTTTCTGAAGGATTCTGTAAAATTCTGAAATTCATTTGTCAAAAGCTGTAAATCACAGATTTATTTCCTAACAGAACTTAAGGAGATTTTGTGTAAGCCTATTATGTCTGTAGTTACAATAAGCAAACAAGTAACAAATATGACATGAAATATCNTTGGATCAGATGACCTCCAGAGGCTTCCTCCAACCTCAACCCTTCTGGAATTCTGGGACTGCATAGTGTCTTTTTGTCAAAGTAAATGGACACATAAATAGTAACTCTTCTGTTGATTTAAGTATCTTGAACCACTTACAGATTTCAAAGGTCAAAAAATTGGTTCATAAAAGCTTTATTCTGCCCTGCACTTCCTGTGCTAGACTATGTAGTAAGATATGTATATGCTATGCATGCATATTTACTTACAAAAAATCTTTACACACATATACTACACACACATATATATATATATATACACACACATGACATTAGGCAAGAGGAGGTGGAATACAGCTTCTCCTGAAAAGC